>ML677328.1:7439415-7476789 GCA_007922305.1 Dermatemys mawii
AAGAAAGAAAGAAAGAAAGAAAGAAAGAAAGAAAGAAAGAAAGAAAGCCAACTGGGCCAGTTTCTGAGCCTAGCATATATTAAAAGGAGATTCAGATTTTCTAAGGGTAGAGGTTCAGTATCAACAGATTTTGGTAGCTTGAGCCAAATCTTTTATTTCTTCTCCTCAGGACTAAGACTAGGGAGGGCGTTGTCATTCATACAAATAGAGTGAGGCTAGAACTCAGAAAAGGAACTTAAGACAAGAATGAAAAACCAATTTGTCCACTCTATGGGTCATGGATCAGGCCTCTAGAACTAATGACTACTGCAAAGCTAGCTCATTCTGCTAGCTCTGAAGCAACCTACAGACATATAGGTGGAAAGTGGCAAAGATGTTCTGCTATGTGTTTCAGAATACCAGTTTATTTTAGTTACCACCTGCCTAACGTGAATGATGGCAAGAGGTAACTCAGCAATGTAACCCACATTTGGTGTTTGCCAGTTTCTGGAACTCTGAGTTGAGCCTCTAGCAAGCCCTAGTCTATAGACTCCAACAAAAATGGCTCACAAAACCCTTTGACACCATTTCCCAGCATTGCTGGAGTCAGATATAGGGGCAGAATAGACTTAAAAACCCCTGTTGAGGCTAACAGAGGACTTCTGAAGAGCATGATCTGAACAAGCCTTTAGCTGGGCCAATGATAAGCACAATATAGAAAATAGAGTAGTATAAAATATATGAGCTATTGCAATTATTTTAAAATGGAAGGGTTTAATGAAGCTCCTTGTAATATTGGAGTGTCCCTTGTGGCCTAATGCAGTGCTACAAGTTAACTGCCTGTGTCAGTTTCAGCTAATGCACTTTCAGTAAGTCCAATGAGGCGTGTGTATATTAAGCAGTGCCCCATCACACTGTAACTTTACCCAAAGGCAGAACATTATGCAACTAGGCCTTGACCCTAGCATCCTAGTTGGAGGGGAAAGGGGCTGAGTTAACCTTAGTCCATCAACACCTGAGATGTCCAACTCCTTTACCCATGAAGCCCTATTGATCCAGAACACTCTCCTGGAGAAAGGGCCTCTTGCCTTCAGTTGAGTAAGTCTCTCTTGCCTTGGGCCAAGATACTGCAAAGGTCAATCCCACGATGATCCTTCCTTGGAACAGCATATAATTCCTTTGATCTGGGGCTCATACTGCTGCCTGTGAAGTCCTTCCATCAGACCAGGTTTTGCTGACGGTTGGCATTCACAGCTCCTTCCTTCTGGGGCTTCCCCAGCTAGGAGCTCTCTTCCTTGGCCTCCTTTTCTGATGAGCTCTCTCACTAGCTCCTTCTGAGAAGCCTCCATTTGGGACTTTATTTTTCTGTGTACTGTTACTCACCCCATCAGCCTTTGTTTCCCACTGGGAGTAGTTTCCTAGCCAGATCCCCCTGAGGAGTTCTTTTCTCAGCATTTTTTCCCTGTGATCTCCCCTGCCTGAGCCCACATAACTATTTAGAAAGCCCAGGTGTTTCTTAACTAATTGCCTGAATAGCTGGGCAGTAGTTAATCAATTATCCACAGATGGGTGTTGGTTGTCTCATTCTCTTTAGCCCAGCCTGTCATAGGTAGACTGAGAACCTGACCACTCTCAGGGGCCAGCTACCCTGTAACATTCCTCAAGTAATTATTTTGCATTAATCTATGGAATGTGTTAAAAATGTGCCATTGCATAAGTTAATGAAATCCAGTTAATTACTTTCTGGGATATAAAAGTTGACTCTTAATTTCACAGTACGACCTACTCCTAGCCTTGTCTTCATAGTATTGTTTTGTACTTACATAACAATGAAGAACCAGAACCCAACAACTAGGACCCAGTCCTTTTTGGACAGATATTGAAAGCCAAATTCTGCATATGGATGCATGCAGGTGAGCCTCCCATTTAAATCTGTTTGAGCTGTGTGCATGCATCCCAGGCCACCTTTTAATTGTTTGAAAAATGTGTAACTTTAATGGTTCTACATTTTTCAAAGGTATTTCACCTATAATAACTGCAAAGAGCTTTGGGCTGTCCTCTGAAGGGAGAGCAGTAGGAGACAGGGGACAGCACCGGGTATAGAGGGATTACACTGCACAGTT
Organism: Dermatemys mawii; assembly: GCA_007922305.1. Lineage (NCBI taxonomy): Eukaryota > Metazoa > Chordata > Testudines > Dermatemydidae > Dermatemys > Dermatemys mawii. The sequence goes on from ML677328.1 coordinate 7,441,518, forward strand.
TAACTATAACTAAAATAAGCCACCTATTTAAAAATAAATAAATGAAAAAGCCATTTCTTTCATGTTAAATACAGACATTCAATTCCCACTATCTGCTAAAAATAAAATATATTTGCACAATTATGACAAAAAGGTGACAAGAGAATTTGGCCTGATTCCCTTAGGCCACCAGAAGTTAAATTTATTGTGGCGGAGAAGGAAAACATACAGAGAGAAACTCCTCCTCATATCTATTACTCCACCTCTGATTTGTATATATCCAAATCTCTGAATCTTGTGAAATTTAAATAAAGAACTATGACATCTGCTGCTGTAGGGCCTTGAAGGAATGGGAATATTTATTTGGAGTGGCTTTTCTCAAATGAATGCATTGATCAGGGTGAAGAGATTGGTATTATTACCAAGTACTAACATGACTGATTGTGACATATGAAATTGTGCAGCCTCTCATTTTTATGGAGCCTTTGATACAATATATATGGTAATGTGTTAAAGGTAACATTTTATGATATATTTATTTATTTCAAACTTCTACAGTAATTCCCATTAGATGCACGTTGTCAAGGCTAATTTAATACATTACCTTAAACATCAACTAATGGGACAATAACATTAAGTAAATGTTACCAAGCATTATTGCCTTTTAAAATAAGCAATTGAAGTAATATAAGCAATCCTACTAAACTTGGCAGATTCATATTCATGAATGGCATTTCTCTTCAGATTTTTTTTTGTTTTCGGTACAAAAGGAAAAGGGAACACATTCCTAATTTTCATTTGACAGCTAATTGTAAGCAGTTATTTTAACTGTTTCCTAAACAACATATTTCTCATTTGCATAATTCATCCTAAATGCTGAAGACTAGAGGATTAGAAAAAGAGATGTAAAATAGGGTATTTCTACACTAGAAACACTGCAGTGGCACAGCTGTTGTGTAGACACTGATGACAGCAACAACAGGGGTTCTTCCATTGCTGTAATCATTCCACCTCTCTGAGGTGGTAGCTAGGTCAACAGAAGAATTCTTCTGTCTACTTAGTGGTGTTTGTACTTGGGCTTAGGTTGGCTTCATTACTAGGTTGACCTAAGTTCTAGGTTTAGGGTAGGCCATAGTCACTTTCCTGGTGGCTCTGATTAAGCCAAAATAAACACATCCGTCATAAAGAGTAGATTTACTGGAATCGGAGTACTTATGTGAATAATTACATGTCACTGTGAACATGGAGTTCCCAATCTGCCACATAGTGTAAATCCAAAGGATGCAATAATTGGCAACTAAATTGCACTTTTTTTGTGGGGTGGGTGAGCCAAGAAACTTGTTTCTCTTATATTCTGAGCTCGACACAGCTACAACAACACAGAAAACTAAACAATAAAGGGCATAGGCAGCCATTACTCTACTTTCAGATCTCCGATTGTCATCAAAGAGGATAAAAGCTAGGTATTTTTCTGTAATGTACTGGTAAAGTGACATAGAAAGCAGAATACTGTTCTCAAGCATTCACTATATGAAATATATTCACATTTTTGTTATGGTCTGAATAAGGTGATATCAAAAGAAGTAACAAAGGAAAAAATGTTGTATAAATGATAAATCAAAGTCAAATCATGATTCAGTCTATGCCACTGTGAACAGATGTTATTTGTTCCTGATCTGATTTTAATGTCCTCAAATATTGCAAATATTTAGAATGCTAGGACAGAGAAAGCTACATTTTATCCTCTCATGCATGGATATGGTTCATACAGCAGAATCCATTTCACAGAGCAACTGATTTGTGAATCTGTAGGTTCTACAGCATATAGCTTTACCAGTACTGTGGCCAAATCTATGAATTATGGACCTAATCCAACTCCTCCTGAAGTGAATGGAGAGAATCCCATTGACTTGAATAGGAATTAGGGAAAATGATAATTTTTATTAGTATCTTAACTTTGAATAGTGGAAGTAATTTACTAAACTGGTCTGGTCACTAGAGCAAAGAACCAGGAAGATGACTGAATTCTAATAGAGCCTAACTGAAAAATAGTTGAGTTTGTCTATAGGCTCATGTTGTGACCTTACTGTAGTTTAGAAAAACAAGATAAAATAGAACCTAACTGTAACCAGATGCTGCTTCTGAGGTGAGCTTTTCCATTAACATAAACTGGAAACAACAAATCAAATATGATTCGTTTATTGTATTATAATAATGAATAACTAATGACTGACTATGAAAACAGAAGTGTGTGACCAATTAAGATCAGATCAGGAATTACATGTGTCATTTCTCTAAACAATGTTTTACAAAAAAAGACATAGATATAGGTACTATACATTAAACTTGGGAATAATTATCTCTCCAATTAAACATTTTGTAGACATAATAAATGACTCCTTTTAAAACAACAGAGAAACATTTGAAAGCTATATAATCCAACAAAAACAACTTCACTGTGCAGTGTTTTCTATATTTAGTTCCTCTGCTTTTTGACCCCTCAGATGTTGGCTGGCAAGCATTTATTGTAGAGATTATTTCACAATTAAAAACAGATCCTTTAATTGATCTTGTGGGAATTTTTGCAAAGATGATTAGACGGATTTGAAAACAGATCTGTTTGTACTTGAAAAAGGTTTCTCCTGTTCACTATTTATACTTATTCATATATAGCTCTATCTAGATCCCATTATCTTCAGGGGGATTTGGTACCAGCCCATACTAAACTACTTAATCCTTCTGCTTTTAAAAAGGGCAAGGGGAGGAACACATACAAGTTTTAGAAACAACTATTTAAATACAAATGGAACAGAAGCACTTCACTAGGAAGGATTCACTAAGCTCACAAAGAAGAATTGTATTTGGTGAGGTTTTTTTGTTATCTTGATTTTTGTTTTATGAAAGATCTCCCAAAGCAGGCCACTCAAGCCAAAAGGAAAGGCTAGACATACTCAGTAGGGGACTATTTTTCATTTTTTAATTCATCCAAGGCCTTTTATTTAAAACAAAACAAAGCCCTCAAACTTGTCATTCTGTTTTTATTAAGCAATGCTCTCACTCCCATGCCTGGACTTTGTTGTACTTACTGCTTCCTGTTGGCAAAGACTAGCGTGAACACTGTCAGTATGTATGAAAACAGGATTCATGCTTCACAACAACATTTGGTTAATAGTTACCTCATTTATAATGATCCAGTGACAGTCAAAAGCAACCAAATTAGTCTCCACGACCTGAAATAGAGAACAAAGCAGCTATCAGTCAGCTTACTTATAAAAGCTAAATAAATAAATAAAATGAAATAGATGTTCTCTGCAAATGACGAAAAAAGGAGCACATGCTCTGAAAGACCTCTGCTATTAAGCTGAGGATAGAGAACCTTTAGCAAAATACTGCAGACACATTTGTGCTTTCTTTTGACTTGCTAATAAAAGATGGAAATATAATTCATTGCAGGCATAACAGAGGAAAATAGGTTTCAGCTGATTCAGAAGAAAATGAAATCATTTTTGCTTTAGCACCATCTGGTACGATGGAGCAGAAGAAAGAATGGGAATGAATCAGTGCATTCAGACAAGATACCCACTGTCTCTGACTGACCAGATTTCTAAATCTCCAAACCATGACACCTTCTCAATGTTCACCTATCTTTGATGTGTGAGTGGGAAGTAAATGGGGAGATTCTGGTCATCCAGATTAAAACATTTGGGGATTATATGAATAAAGGAATAGGTAGCAAAAGATATTTTTGAGAGAGAGAGAGAGAGGAATGTGTCAAAGTGTCAGTTTTGGGAGACTACATGTAAAGAATGACCTACTCTTGCCTCTATTTTCACAGATCCCTTACTGTCTTCTCCCACTTCTGCCCCTACCTCCGTCTTCTATCTTATCAGTAAAATGGATTCCAGAAGCTGTCTTTGTGGTGCATTCAAGATGCTACCTCCCTTTCTTTCTTGATTCTTCTGTGCTATCATTCATGGGCAAGACTCACTCAGGGGAGGAACAAAGAGAAAGAAGAGTAGGAGAGATGGGTAGGCTGGCAATGTCATGAGACCAGCAAAGAGACAGCTGCAGGATTTGACTGTCATCAAAGTAGGAAGTGGGAAGGAGGAAGCAGAGGAGGGAAAAATCATAGAAGAATGTCAGAAATGGCTGGACATCTCAGTTTGTTCTATTGGTTCAATTTCAAACTAAGCCAAGCCAATTTTGGTTATCTGGTAACCCTACCAATATTGGGTGTAAAACAGCCAGCATCTAGAAGTGCTATAAATCACAGGGGAAGGAAACCAGGTACTGTAATACTGCTTTGTGAAAGCATAAAGCAACACTGACATTGTATAGATGAATGATAGTGGTCTATTGTTATTGAGGCCTGGAGAGATGTAAAGCACTGATTTCTGGCTTTGGGATGACTGTAATTTATATAATAATATGTCCAGAGGAGAGAGATTTAACTGGTTACTAATCTTAAGAGAAAGGTAAGATCCCCAGAACTGAAAACCATCATTATTTATTCAGAGGCATTGAAACTGGGGTCAGTTCTCACTTGCTACATTGAATGGGCAGTACAGGAAATTCTAAACTAGAAAGAGACTGAAGGTAGTTTCTGGGCAGCTACATATAAATAGGCCTTAGACAGGAAACTCTCTCCAGGGCTGAGATGATAATTTGGGGAAACGAGATTGCTGAATCAATTTATCTCTAGGTAAATGTAAACATTATTTGTAGTAATTCATGACCTAACATTGAATTTAAATACAGTCCATTATATTCTTCATGTTATTTTGATTGGTCCTACTGATGAATCAGTGCCAAGGGACTCCGCATTTATCTTTGAGAAGAGGTAGGTGTGGCATCTCCTGGATTTTGTCAAGAAGTTTTCTAATGTATAATGCCCAATATTAAGCGGTGAGATATTAGAGAGGGTTCTTTGCCTGTTACTTTCATAGCATCTGCTTTTATTCTCATTGTATGATTCAGTTATACATCAACTATTCTGTTGTGGAAGAATTTCACCACACAGGAGTACAGCGAGGAAACTGAGAAGCAGAGAGCTAGTGCCAAGCTATATAATGTTTGTGCATTAGCTGTGCAAGCTGAGCGCACATGCTTACTTATTCACTGCAACAAGCAGAGCAGGAAAGAGACGCTCCCTTTGTAAGAAACTGCTTCCTCATCATTCAGCTAGGAGACATACTACCTGACTTTGAGCTGCCACATTATCTCTGGTGCAAGCTCAGGAATTTCAGATGCCAGGGGGTGGTATATGCAGACAATGACCACATCTGGGGACTCAGTCACAGCCCTCTGTGTAACTGAGGTGCGGCTGAGCACACCATACACTAGATGAATGAGCGGCTCATCTGATGCTGGTCTATCAAGAGGACTTTCAAGACACCCCCACCCGCAGAGTACCCCACAACTACTGAGACTCATCATCAATTTGGGACTGAATAGAGATTTTGAATGGCTAGCTAACTACAAAAGCAGCTTCTCTTCTCTCGCTATTCACACCTCCAGTTCAACTGCTAGAGGAACACCTCACCCTCCCTGATTAGAGATAACAAGCTGGTTCAGCCTGATTGGACTAACCTTGTTATCTCCCACCTGGTTCTTGCCTACCTATTTATACCTGCCCCTGCATGCATCCGACGAAGTGGGTATTAGCCCACGAAAGCTTATGCTCTGAAAAAATTTTAGTTAGTCTTTAAGGTGCCACAGGACTCTTTGTCACTTCTGCAATTCCAGACTAACACGGCTACCCCTCTGATTCTCCACAACTACTGAATTATTAAAATGGGCTTCCCTAGACCCTTCTGACATTTTTTCTTTTTTGTTTGTTTTGAGTTACACATCTCTGTTTCTACTCCCTACTTTGTAGTTTGAACTTTTCCAGTCTTTATTGTACCGCTTGCACATTCAGTAATAATATATTATTTTAACATTTTGTTGAATTCCCCACAGTAGACTTTTATAACACACCTACAGGGACAAAATAGACCTGAACAGAGAAATGATGTGAAGCAACATAGCACACCACCCAGCTGTCATTGGTCTGATCAGATATGTATCAAATCAGTTGGAAGATAACCAATAATAAGAGAAGCGAGGGGTTGGAAATTGAGGGAATAGTAATGGTCCCAGTGCTCTCTGGTTCAATGATACAAGCTGGAACAATTTAACGTAGGAGACTGGGAAATTACCTATATCAGAGTATCTGTGGCTGGGGCACTGTCCTGAAATGCCAGAGACTCTAGTTCCAATCCCTTCTCCACACCAGGAAGAACAGAGGATACAATGTGGGTCTGCCACATCCCAGGAGACTGGGTTAAAACTTACAAGGGAGGGATTAGTATCACCACTCTCCTCCTTCTCTGGATATTTTCTGAATGGCATCTGTCATAAGTGTAAAGTAGCCTAAAATTAGTGTTTACCTGTAAGGGGTTAAGCTAAAGGTAACCTAAAAGGTAAACAACTAACCAATAAAAAATTTCTTAAAACATCGGGCACGTCTCGCAAAAGCAGGCAAGGTTTGTTTTTTTTCTCTCAAGCTTCCCAGGGAAGGAAAAAGTTTGGGGGGTTAGTGAAAAGGAAAAAAAGGGTCCCAAACTAACCTAAACCTAGTTTGGTGGTGGCAGTGTACCAGGTCCAAATACAAAAAAAGTTGTGTTCTGGCACATTTTAACAACACATTTAACACATTTTAAAAACATTTTAACCCAAGTTGGTAAAATAAGCTTGGGGGGGGGTATTTATTTTTTCATGCGGGTCCCCACATCTGTACCCTAAAGTTGAAAGTGGGGAGGCAATCCTAACAGCATCTCAGTCCCAAAACTTTTTTTTTTTTTGGCTAAAACTATTTGGTGCATTTGTACATATTCATGAAAAGTTTTGGTGCTCCCAAAATACATTTTTGGCAAATTTAATTTTTGCTGAAAATAATTCACTCAGCTCTAATTAAAACACAAAATGAGGGTGATTACTTCTATCTATCCGAGGCACTGGTTGTTCATGGTTTCATCCACCTTATCTTCAAATTTGGTTTCTGACTTATTTGGCTCTTTATATAATGCAGTCAGCTTTTTAACCTACAGTCAGCCAGGACATTTTCAGCAAATCTTTGAGGTTCACTTTTTTAAAATTACATACTGATACAAATGCAACATGTATTTGTTTAGACTTCAGTCCCTCCCAGTCACTACAAACATCTATGATCCATAGCCAATGAGAGAAATAAGGTGTGTGAGGTCATATCTTTCATTGGACCACCTTCTATTGGTGGAAGGAACAAGTGTTGAATGTCTCAGAGCTCCTCCTTAGGTCTGGAAAGGTAACCAGAGTGGCCAAACTAAACACAAGGTAAAAAGATTAGAAATAAGGGGCTCACACGTTATAGGAGAATATTTAAAATGAAGTGGGCAATTAACATCTCTGCAGTCTTGGTAATTCACTTTGCCCTGAAGTCTGTCCGAGAAGAATTTAGATTTCAGTATCTTTTCCCCTCTGATTTTTTTTAGGGTTGAAGGTGACTGCTTGGGAGGTTGATCATGGGGTTAGGAAAGTTTCTACCATAAAAGATAGTCTTGTGGTTAAGTGATCAGACTGGGAGTCAGAAGATGAGGGCTCAATTCTTTTTTCTCTGGATGAAATCCTGAACTCACTGAAATCAATGCAAAGCTCTCATTAACTTCAACAGAGTCAGTATTTCACCCTCTTTGTACAGCTTTTCTATTTGAAAAGTGATGATGCTAACATTATTCCCTTTCTCCCAGACTTGTCTGTATAGATTGTGAGCTCTTCAGGATAGGGACTCTCTCTTACTAAGTGTGGGTACGGTGCCCTAGCACAATGGACTAGGGTAGGCACTGCTCTCCTATCAGCACTACTCTAATATAAATATATTGTGGACATGTTTACATTATTGGGCTTATGTACTTTTGTAGTATGCCACAAAATTCAGAGTTTAGGCACAATAGAAAGATTTTAATAACCCAATCAAGTATTTTATAGACCCCTCCTCCTCACAGGAAATGTTTTGAACTTAAATGAGTTTGATGTTGAACACTGCAGCTTTCTGAAAGCAGTTGATAATAAAATAATAATATGCATAGTCTAACAGAACAGTCCTCTTGATCAGCAGTTATGAAGCATGAATTTACAAGTTTATTATTATATTAGAACAGTAAAAAAATCAAAGCTAGCACTAACACAGCCTAGATCCAATTATCTGTCAGTAAAACAGTCATTACTTGGACAAGGCATGCCTTTACAGTCATGACATAATGTTCCACAATGCCCTTGACTTTCTACTGAGTTCGCAGTTTTGTTCACTTAAGGAGTCCATTGCATCTTCACTGGGGAGGGAGTAGAGCAAACAACAATGCCTTAATGAACAGAGGAATATTGGAAGCAAAGAACATTTCTAGTTCAAATTAAGCCTCAGTACTCATAACTGAAAGACAACGTAATAATGTCATGGAGGCCAGGTAATAAAGCTGTTTGAAAATTATTTTTTATTACTCACGTGTTTGCAAAGTTAGAGCATTTATTTGGCATCTGAGGGGATGATCCACTAAAGGAAGAATATCATTCCTTTGTGGTTTAGGTAAACATCTTCATGCATACCCAGTGAGCTGGCCTGAACTGTGCATTTTGTGGAAGGAGGCAAAGGAATATATAAACCGATAAGTTGAATGAGGGCAAGGGCAGTAATTAAAAGGAATCTGATACCAGTAAGTTAAAAGCCTTAAAAACAAATTGGTAGCGGGCACCCACAAGATAGGGAATTTAATAACCCAAACCTTTGAGTATTATGCAGCTTTGGAATTCATCTGCCCATATTGCTGGCTTTGTGACAGAAAGTAGTGCTCTGCACACATAACAGGGACAGACTGGAAATTTCCATACGAGACAGAAAGCAGGTGATGGTGTTGTTTATGCAACTCACATCTTAGGGTAAAATTGAACTAAACTATAGCATGCATTCATAATGAGGACTGGAAAGCACATGAAAAAATGAAATCTTTCACAGGTATTAAATGAAACAATTAACTCTTTCCTAGCCACAGATGAACCCATGCAGATATGTGAACAGTGTCCAAATACTCCAACACCTTTCTTTTTTATTAAAGATAAAAATTGCTGCATGGAGCTATAGGTATCACCAACTTGGTAGACTTGCTTGGAAATCCTGCAACACTGAAAAATCAATATGTTAATCACCTGGTATCAGGTTTGAATCTCAAACATGAAAAAACTATTTGTTTTATTTCGCTCACTGAAATACATCTGCTGGACATTCGCATCCAAAGTAGAAATATTAAATAAAAGGCCTGGCACTTCTGAGCTTATGTTTCTTTCACACCACTGGGTGTCTGGCAATCCACAGCAACAGTGTCATGGTATAACCAAAGAATTCAAGGAATGATTTTTCTTTCTCTTTCCAGCCCTATTGTGAGCTAAGAAATACTGCCAAATGTGTATTGCCATATTAACACCAAACATCACAGTGTCATTTTAGCAGTCCAATTTTATATTGGTTTTAAGAGCCAAATCCTTAGACAGAGTACATTAGCATTGCTCCATTGAAAACAGTGAAGCAATAATGCCTTATACCTGAGGATTTGTCTCATTGTGGTTACTCTTTATATCTTACTAAAGCAGCCACACAAACAGTTAAATCAGAAAGCCAAATTTTGTGAAAAGACAAAGAGCAATAACAAACAAAGATCCCAATTCTGCCACATTAGTCACACACTGAGAAGGAGTTAAATGAGTTGTCCTATTCAAATCTATGAGAATACTTGCATAAGTGCTACTCAGTGAAAGTACAGGAGGCAGACTCTAGCACAGACAGTTCTAGTCATAGGAGGGCAGAAGTACCCACAGTATTAATATAAAATAATAATCTTTTAATCTTTGTAACTTTAGAATTGGGGATCATACAGCTACTTACAAACTTAGGTAGTAACTTTAAACACTAGCATTTTCCTAGACTGCCTATTAAAATAAATGCTGCACTGTATTGTGAAGAAGGGATTCTACTTGGTCAAACATGAATGCCATTAACCCAGTGTGCAACAACATGGCTGAAACATGAAAAACAGAACATATTTTTCTTCTTCTAAAGGACTTGAGTACGCACTGGGATAGATTTTGCAAAGAGCAGAGATATGCTGTCAAGAAGACAAGTGATGAGCAAGGACAAACCATCTGTCACTGGTAGTAACTTCAGCACTTTTGAGTCTTCAGAAGAACCTGACTATTTATCACTCCTTCTCTTATCATTCACTCTCAAACCATCTAAGGGCTACATGTAAGAATCTGAACCAAACCAGCAACACTGCCAGCACAGAAGCTTCTTTCATTTTTTATATTTCATTATATTATATATTTCATTATATTAATAATAATAATAATAATAATAATAATAATAAAAATCCTGCACAAATAGCTCATCTACAGACAGAGCTGGTAATTTAATGGAATAATATAGAAAATGTGTTCTCCACTGTACCTGGTGGTTTAGCTTTATTTTCCTAGCTCTATGTAAAGTATGTCAAAAAGCATGTACTGAATACCTGGAATACTATATAGATTCAATTGCCAACACACTCACCAGCAGTACTAATACATATTTTAGTTTAACTAGGATTGCCAAATGGGAAGTTGTTTTCCTCTGTACGGTTAGAATTAATTATACATTAATCCAGTCAACCTGTACTTAAAATTTAGTGAAGAACTATTCATATGCTCTAATTTTGGCACATGCTTAAGTGTTTTGCTGGATAGGGGCTTTAATAATCAAATAAGAGTGTGGTAAGGGATACTTCAAATATAAAATGGTGCTGGTAAGTCTTCAGTATTGCAAGTACCATTCTCAGTGGTAGGGATAGGCACAAACTACTTCTGAGGCTCTTTTTTTCCTTTTTAACTATGACCAACTACATCATTCAGCATGGCCCAAGACATTTGTCCATAAAACAAGTGGAACCCATGGGATTAGAAGATACAGCTTTTCCAGTTGTTCTCCTCTGATAATAGCTCACCTTAATTAATTAGCCTCTTAGAGTTGGTATGGCAACCCCCATCTTTTCATGTTCTCTGCACTTTATAAATATATATAAAGAAAAATTTTATATACATATATGTATGCATGTATATAAAATCTTCCTACTGCATATGTTTATATTTTATATTATATATAATCTTCCTACTGTATGTTCCACTCTATACATCTGATGAAGTGGGCTGTAGTCCACAAAAGCTTATGCCCAAATAAATTTGTTAGTCCGTAAGATGACAGAAGTACTCTTTATTCTTTTTGCGGATACAGACTAACACTGCTATCACTCTGAAATCTAAAAACTACAGAACTATTTCCCTGAAGGGTCGTAACAACTGTGAATCTCTCTGCCTTTAGAATCAAATGCAGATTCCAACTTATCACAACAACATTTCCATAATTTCTCTCTCTCTTCCCCCTCACATGCACGCATACGCACATGAGGGAGAGAGAAAAACCTTGCATACATGACATATTGCTCATGAAATGTTCTAAGGTACTATGCTGGTGGGAGCTATAAAAACAATTGTGGAACATAAGAGTATAAAGGGTGCCTAAATTACTTAGGGACACAAGTCCTACTGAAAGTCTATAAAACTTGTGTTTCCAAGTCACCTAAGCACTTTTGAAAATCCTACCTTCAACAGCTAGACAGAAAGATAATACTAGTACCCAAGGTGTTACTGTTCAAGCAGGTCATAAGGGAGGGCTTCTCTTAGCCACTTCTTTCTTGCTTCTCCCAAAAAGGTCACAATAATGCAATGAGTTCCAAGACCCATTAAAGTGGAAGGCAAACTAGGATAAACAGGATCCAGAAAGAATCAGAGGGGTAGCCGTGTTAGTCTGCAATTGCAGAAGTGACAGAGAGTCCTGTAGCACCTTAAAGACTATCTAAAGTATTAGAACATAAGCTTTCATGGGCTAATACCCACTTCGTCGGATGTTTGGACTAACCCTGTTATCTCCAACCTGGTTCTTGCCTACCTACTTATACCTGTCCCTGGATACTTCCACTGCATGCATCCGACGAAGTGGGTATTAGCCCACGAAAGCTTATGCTCTAATACTTTAGTTAGTCTTTAAGGTGCCACAGAACTCTTTGTCACTTCAGGATCCAGAAACAAATTGTGGCAGTTATAAATTAAACTGAATATGGAGAGATCTAGATAATATAACAGCTAATTATCTGGGAGAAATAGGTGGAAATTCAATATTCATGGACTGTGTTATCTTATTGTCTTTTTCTTCCTTTGGATTAGATGTACACATGCAGTTTTTCCTTTTAGGTAATGCTCACTGCTGTTATATGTCATCACTAAACCTCATTTCTTAGCACAATTAAAGCAGATTTCATGTTGCTATCCATGGCATTCATGAACCTACGACACAAATATTACAATGCATTGACTATCTAAACCGCTGAACCATAGATCAATGAGTTTTTGCTACAAATACTGTCAAGTCAATTCAGTGCTGTAAGACTTCAAAATACAACATACTCTGTGGTCATGCCAGAGGGACTTTACACGGAAGTGCTTACTGTCTGAACCTACAAATTGTGATGGTACCATGGTATGTACACTGAAAGTATGCAGCTTTATTTCTTTATGTTAAGATGTGAATGGCATGACTAAGAACCTCATCTGGTCTTTTTTGTTTGTTTGTTTGTTTTAATCAATCCAATTTTTTCATCCTGATGAAAGTCAGCATCTGGCATCACAAAATCCCCTCTCCTGGATCTGGCTGGTGTGGAAATTATTCTAAAAATGCTGTCTTAGTTGAATTTTCCCCATGAGTTTATCATGAACCCAAACTCTCTACTATCCTCATCCAAACCATCTACTATCTACAGTAACACCCCATGCTTTTGGCATTGTAGTCTGAGCTCCACTCTTCCAGCTGGAAGACTACTAAACCATTGCATCCAAGAACATTAGCCACTACAGCTATTTCATAGAACAATGTGCTGTAATCACTCTTTTGTAGATAGATCTTCTTATCCCTCTCCCCACTTACCTTCCCCAAGGACTTACCAATCTGCTGACCGCAGAGATTCAGCAAGAAAAGGTTCTGTCCTTGTGTGTGAGGCAGAAGGTGCACATTTAAGAAAAATAAAATAAAATAGAACCTAAGTATCATTTCCTAACCTACACTTGATTAAAGAGCGGTGACTTGAGTATTTGGGACACTCACAGCAATTGCCTGTAGTGTAGATGGTTCTTGTGGCAGTGATGTGGAAATTAGAAGATGAAAGCACAAGCCTAATCAGTAGATAACAAGCAGAAGGAAAGAGTAAGAGAGATGATAAAAAGCTGAAGACTAGTTTATCTGATTTGAAGATAGAAAAGAAAAGCAATGAGATGCACTGAGTTATCCCCCTGTCTATACATATTGCAAGAGATTCATTCTCCCCATGCAGGGGCTCTCTGGAATCCCAGTCTATGCATGTTTTCCTCTGCTCTACTCCCTAGCTGCTAAATTCACTGAACTGCTGACTATTATCAGGCTCTCTGTCCCAGCACTTCCTGCTGGTGCCACAGCAAGACCTTTTCTTTGTCTCTTCTCTCAGCCCTTGAGCTTCTCAGTGGGGAAATGGGTCAGTGATTTATAAAGCTCATTCTTTCACAGAAGAAACTAAAGCTCACAAAAATTTCTCTCTGCTAAAGTCAGTATATGTTTGGAATCTAACTTTAATCTCTGTCCGTACAAAACTGATGAGTGACAGTGGCTGTTTGTTTTATTATGAAGTATTAGCAATCCAGATCTGTATTCAGATCCCTAGAGTTTACTTCCATGCAAAAGGAAATATAGTAAGGCCTCGATTTACACTGTGGTTATGTTCTTTAAAAATCACCATACAAATAGAAATTGTGTAAAAAGATACCAAGGGTCTTTGCGAAATAAGGATTTAGGTTCCAGGCTCACAAGATGACCTTCCTTATGTATACGATACAGTACAATACTACAGCTTTTATTAAAACATTTTAATAAAAAATAGCCCAATTTTGGCAATTAATTGAGCTTGGACTATTAACGGTAAATATATCCAATGGCCTGTAATGGGATGTTAGATGGGGTGGGATCTGAGTTACTACAGAGAATTCTTTCCTGGGTGTCTGGCTGGTGAGTCTTGCCCACATACTCAGGATTTAGCTGATCGCCATATTTGGAAGAGGTCACCTTCTTCCGCAGCATAGGGCACGATTCACTTGCTCGAGGATTCTCTGCACTTTGAAGTCTTTAAACCACGATTTGAGGACTTCAGTATCGCAGAGGTAGGTTAAGGGTTTGCTACAGGAGTGGGTGGCTGAGATTCTGTGGCCTGTATTGTGCAGGAGGTCAGACTAGACGATCATAATGGTCCCTTCTGACCTTAAAGTCTAGAAGTCTAAATTTACTACAGTACAGGTACTAACCTTTACTGATGTTGAGGACGAACTTGATACAGTATCAGCAGTATCATCCTGTTGTTGAAGTCAGAACTGAGTGTTCATCTGGGGTATCTGGGGAGGCCGGGAAGTGTGGAGCAGTGGGGTGTGCCCTGACTTCGAGTGGGTGGGCAATGAGGAAGATGGGGGAAGGGTGGTAGGAGGAATAGGGACAGGAAGAATCAGGGCTACCTCCACTCACCCTCTCCAGCTGGCCTTGCAGGCGGCCATGGCACTCTGTCAAGGGCCCCCCAAGGCACATTCCCAGAGCAGAGGGTTGGGAGAGGGGGATTGCACTGCTCTGCCCACCCCCCTGCAATACTCCAACCAGAGAGCGGTGTTGGGGGCTTGCCCTGCTCCACCCAGCAGTCCTGCTGGGGAGTGGGATCAAGGCATGGTGGGCTTACTCCACTCCACCCACCCAGCATGACAGCCAGAGAGCAGGCAAGCCCCCATGCTCTGACTCCGCTCCCCAGTAGAAGCTCTGGGAAGAGTGGGGCGAACCCTGGACCCCATTCCCTAGCTGGAGCGCCCAGTGGGTGGGCTGGTGGAGCAGGATAAGCCCCTGAACCCCGACTGCGTCTGGGGGTGGGGGGCTCCTGGCCAGAGTTTCCATGGCCCTCTGCAACGCCAGCTGAATGAAGTGAGGGTAGAGGCTGCACCATGTAAAAGTGAATCCCTACTGTGTACAAAAATAAAGGGTCACAATTAATTGACTATGCATTACTGAAACCTCAAAACCCCATACAAATTACAGACAATTTAGCTGATTCATAATTTTACAGTTGTGCTTCATTCTCTTTGTAGAAATTTCTCAGACTCTTTTCTAAAAGATGCTAGAATTCGGTTCATAGTATTTGTGACGGAAGAGGATTACATTCAGTTCAAATAGTACTTGGCGAGGTCTGCATTCCATCTTTATGTCTACCCAGAGATATCAGTTCTGTTTATATTTTGTGCTAAACTCTGTCAGTGCAGAGCTAGAAGACAAACAGAAAGGCTGTGGACTTGGCTGGCTGGACTGAGTGTAGTCTCTAATCCAGACTGGTTGATCTAATTTGCCACAGTGATAGCAGAGAATAGAAAAAGCAAGAATTCCCTCACGAGCTTAAGTGCAAGTCATTAGTGAAGCCTCACCTTTCTTAGAATTAATGGCTTAGAACTCAAAAATTTCCCAAAGTGATGGAAGGAATAACCAGGAGCTGTTTTCTGGGAGAACCAATTCTGGATGGGAGCTGCCAGCTAAAAGGGAACACTCGAGGAAAGAGGGTATTAGTACAAGAAAGGAGTATCCTGGGCAGCATGGAGAGAAGATCTGGGGACCAGGCAATCATACAGGATGTGAAAGGGAGCAAAGGAGCAGGTGCCCATGACCAGGTGGCTGGGAAAGATGTGCAGGAGAACATGGGGAGACAAAGGAACAGAACAAATGGAAGTCAAATGAAAAGACAACAGGTACAGTGTGAGTATTCAAAAAAAGGACAAAAAATATTTATCACTTTAAGGGCAGCTAATTTTCATATATACTTTCTAACATTATCTTCCCATGTAGGCAACTGCTGTAGTAGTTGTAGTAGGGATGTTGCGCAATCAGAAATGGAATGATAATTGGTAGACCAGTCGGGAGCTTGTCTAAGGAATACTCTCTCAAGACAAAGCAATTATGAGAAGTGTGAGAATGCCTGCTGTACTGTGAACCAAATTTAAATGAAGTGCAGGGTTTTAAACAAAAGATTCCTAAGGCCGTCTCAGAGACTTGCTGATTGCTTCTCGCCACTAGTGTACAATCCCCCTGTCCTACAGAACTGTTTTTTAAGCCAGTGATTGATTGTGTTATGCATATTATAATTATGATTATATAATTATCATATTATAAGAACTTTTTGTTACTATTCTTTTATGTAGTTGGTACACAGACTACAGTAGCCTGAAATCTTTGGACCACGGTGACAAATCTGAAAATTTTGTCCAACAAGAGGCTTTACGGTAGCTCAAAAGATAAATATGTTTACAGTAGCTTCTGTCAGGCTGGCAGGCCAGATATGGGGTCTTGCCCAGGCTGCAGTCATTAGCTAAGCACTGACAGCCTCGTGCTCTGGAGACCAGACCAGGTCACCTGGTCTGCTCAGAATAGAATTAGTCTTATAAAAATGTATATGATGTTTAGATTCTATCGATGCTTATATGTTGCTGCATGTAGTAATCTCACTTGTAACACTGCTCTACAGCCAAAATGCTTCTGAAATACATGTAGTCAAACTTTACTAATTCTGGGTCACTGAGAATGAAACTGATGCTTAAAATTGTTGATTGGCTCTAGTTTTCAAGATATGCTACTGGGTCAGTATATACGACTCTTGACATGAGAATGGTGGAGGATAAGTGAGTTATAAAGGGAAGGGATCTCAATTTAAACCAGAAATGACTAAAATACATCTTTGACTGGATCTATGAATAAATCTATGACTGGGTTTGGACGGTACCTGCTTTTTAGGCAAAACAATGAATGATGCAATCTGAAGCTGGTATTGCATCATACATGATATGAATTGCATCATGTTATTCCTAGAAGTCATGGATGATGCAATCATAACGAAGCTTACATCACTCTGCTGAACAAATTGCCCTGTATCAGCTCTAGAAATCATACAGTGTCATGCTCTCTTATTTGTCAGTGTTTGATTTTGCAAAGGGACACATTTCTGTTTAGCCGAAGTGGGCAGAGATGCCTCGTACTTGTGTGAACAGTGCACATAACTTCTGCTATGTTTGTGGTGAAGTGACTTTTGCATCCAAAAAGCACAGTATAACCACTATGGTTAAGAAAGCCTATCACCTTTATTTTGGCTGCAAAATTGGAGATCAGGACAAGAGGTGGGCCCCACACATATGCTGCAACGCTTGTGCAACAAATCTTTGCCAGTGGTTGAACAGGAAAAGAAAATCTATGCCGTTTGCAGTGCCAATGATTTGGAGAGAGCCAACAGATCATACCAGCAACTGTTACTTCTGCATGGTGCCTCAAGTTGGGAAAGGTGTGTCAAAGAAGAAAAAGTGGACTGTGCATTATCCAAACATTCCATCAGCTAGACGCCCAATACCCCATGGAGAAGGACTGCCGGTTTCTGATGCACCAGAATCATTCTCACTTGAGTCAGACGAGGAAGAGGAAGAGGATGAAACTTCTGGTCCTGAACCATCAATGTCACAGGACCCACATTTTCTCCCATCCTCCTCCTCTGAACCACACCTCATAACACAAGCTGAACTGAATGACCTTGTCAGGGATTTGGAACTACCCAAGAGTAAGGCAGAGCTGTTGGGCTCCAGACTACAGCAGTGGAATCTCCTGGCAGGTGATGTTAGGGTTTCCATGTTCCGTGACCGTCAAAAGGATCTTGTCCCATTCTTCTTCATGGAAGGTGATCTTGTAGCCTGCAACAACATGGATGGTGTGATGGCAGCCCTCGACATTGTTCACGATCCAGATGAGTGGAGACTCTTCATTGATTCATCGAAGACGAGTCTTAAAGCTGTTTTGCTGCATAATGGCAATGTTTTGCCATCAATTCCAGTTGGTCATGCAGTCCATATGAAGGAAACCTATGACAACATGAAACAACTTTTGAGGTGCATAAACTATGACCAACATCAGTGGCAGCTTTGTGGCGATTTGAAGGTTGTTGCTCTCTTGCTTGGTCTGCAGACTGGATACACAAAGTAATGCTGTTTTCTCTGCGAATGGGATAGTCGTGCAAGAGATTCCCACTACACCAAGAAAGATTGGCCACTCCGACAGTCATTGGAGCCTGGGAGGAAAAGCGTTCAGCATCCACCACTTGTTGAATCAAGGAAGATTTTGTTACCACCCTTACACATCAAGCTGGGTCTGATGAAGAACTTTGTCAAGGCCATTGACAAAACACAAGCAGCTTTCAAGTACCTCCATGGAAAATTTCCAAGGTTAAGTGAAGCTAAGATAAAGGAAGGTGTCTTTGTTGGTCCTCACATTCGTGAACTTCTTCGAGATGATGCATTTGACCATGCACTGTGTGGCAAGGAAAAGACGGCATGGAAAGCCTTCCAGTCAGTGGCAATACATTTTCTCGGAAACAACAAGGCAGACAACTACAGGTTGTTGGTGGAAAACCTCCTCGAGGCATACAAAAGCCTTGGTTGCAACATGTCACTAAAGATACGTTTTTTGTACTCTCATCTAGATTTTTTTCCACCGAACTGTGGAGCAGTGAGCTGCGAGCACGGCGAGCGATTTCACCAGGACATTGCAACAATGGAGAAACGCTATCAGGGCAAATGGAGCCCATCAATGCTTGCAGACTATTGCTGGACAGTGACAAGAGATGCTCCATTTAATGAATACAAGAGACAAGCCAACAAGCGCCAAGTAAACACTGAATAGGACTAAACTATGTACATAATAGTTTTTTGCCTTTTGTTTCATAATACATTTTATTTATATAATCCTTTTGCTGATTTTTAAAGTGTTACATAAACAGGACAGGTGAAATATTCTCATGTAAAGCAACCATAAACACATGAAAAGACCTAGGTTTACAATTTATGATTAAAACTCTACTATCTACACAGTATACATAGACATAATATGTAAACACTTAAATATCTTAGAAACAGTAGCCAATCAGTTGTTTTAATTGTCATATTTGAATTCAGCACATCAAAATACATAATAAATACATTTTATCTCTGAAGCAGACGACTTCTAAAAAATCGTAGACCAGTGTAATTAGCCCTTGTTATAAAATAGTATTTAAATGTTTGCTCTGAAACTGTAATCACTCCTCCCTTCCCAGTCAGAAGAGAAACATTACCAAGGGTGACATATTAGTTTGTCACAAGAGGTGTTATCTCCTGCTCAACAAAAGGAGGCCCATAGATACCAGGCAAACCATTGTGGAACATCAGACAACAAAAGACTTTGCTGATTACTCCTTCAACATCCAGGAAGAGGAGACACACAGGTGAAGTTGTCCCATCATTTTGAACTCTGGGGGAAGGGAAAAAAAAATCTCTGATAAAAAGAAACTGCATTTTTTTTTGGCTGTTTGAACTCTGAAGGGCCAGAGACTTTTAACTGAAGCCAGAGATCTCCTGGAGCTGCTCTGAAAGATACTTTGAACAGACAGATCTAGGACTAGACCACATTTTGGCATCTGAGGCAGAGAGCTCAAATTATGTCCCTCTACTCCCTTGCTTGGACCAAAACTTTGAAAGGTATCAATTCTGCCTTCTTCCTGTTCTACTCCTCTCATGATACTGCTCTGATACCTATCCCAATAAAGGAGAACTAAACTTAAAATGCCTTGTTCAAAAATTTTAAACAATACTTAACTTTCAAATGCCTGAACAGCAAATGTAACTTTTCTTGTCTGCATAGAAAACACTGGCATTTGTATCTGTTTGAATAATCAAAGTGGTGCTTTCTGTGCCTTCTTGGTTGCAAATATTTGAACTGCTTCTTGAAGGTCCACAGTCTGGGTTAGCTCATGCTCTGTTTAGATGGTTGCAAGGCTGACCAGCCTCTCCTGGGTCATTGTGGAGCACAGATGTCTTTTTATTAACGTCAGCTTGGAGAAGCTGCTTTCTGCACTGGCAACTGTTACAAGAAGTGTTAGAAGTATGTGCAGAGCAACAAAAGCATTTGGAAAGAGAGTGGTCATCTTATTTGTGCACATATATTCCAGAACAGCCTTTGGAGTCGATCCTGCTAAAATGCATCTTGAAAGGGCTTTCAGTTCATCACCTAAATCGCATCAATATTGCACGTCATCATGTGTCAGCACTGTCTCTAGTGGCCTGCATTGCTGGTGTAGGTCTTCTTCAGGTATAGTGAGAAGTTTTGAAATATCATACATCATCTCAAATATACTGTTGTATTCCTTGATCTGCATGAAACGTTCTTCAACTGACTGCACTGCACAATCTAGCACCTGCTTAAACAATTCTACTTTGAATTGTTGTTTGGGATCTCTTAAGGGATTATCCTGTGCCTCAATCAAAATACCTTTTTCTTTAGTGATTTGTATTCTTGAATGGGTGGGAAAATAGCTTTAGCGTGAAGTTCCTCTGACAACTGAGCACCCTTTAGAATGTTTTGAAATCCCTCATCAGACCGGTAAGACTGTAGGTATGACTTCGCTTTGTCCAGTTGTTACATTGCTTCGGATATATCAAGGCCAACATCTTGGAGTCTCTTGCTTACAACATTTATTTCAAACAGTATGTCATGCCACAACACTAAGCCACACAGAAATTTGAAGTTATATATGTTTCTGGTGATTCTATTTCCCTCTGCCGCAGTTCTCCCACAAACAGTTCTCATCATAGAATTATTCTACATAATGGTAACTATGGCTTCATCTATCTTCCCAATATGGTGTTTGATAGGCTTTATTTCCTCCACTCGACTTTCCCATCATGTGGCACTCAGTGGTTTCAGTGTCAGAGAGGATGTTCCCAGATGTTGCTTCAAAATTTGCCATCAATGAGTTGATGCAGAGAAAAATACATAGATGTTTTGAATTATATTAAAATATTCAGCAGCCTCACTAGAAGCTGATGCTGCATCACTGACCACCAACTTCAGTGAATGAGAACTGCATGGGACAAAAAATGCTTGAGGATTTAACTCTTGGATCCGTGTTTGCACTCCTCTGTTCTTTCCTCTCATGTTGGCACCATTACTGTAGCTCTGACCTCTCACGTCAGCTATCACAATTCCCGAATCTGCAAGCTTTTTAAGAAACACATTTGTCATACCAACTCCTGTAGTATCATCAATGTTAATTAATTCTAGAAAATGCTCTCTGACAGTCACCATTGCAGGGGCATTTTCACTAGGTTCTGTTGTTGTTACAAAACGCACCATTAAAGTCATTGTTCCATATGGCTAATGTCAGGTGTGCAGTCCAGAATAACAGAGTAATATCTTGCTGACTTCAGATCTACCACAATCTTCTGTTTGACTTTTGTTGCCAGTAACTGTATGATCTCATTTTGAATTGTTTTTCCAAGGTAGCGGTGTGTGTACATTTCTTGAATGGTGACTCTTAGATGCTCTCGGAGTACAGCATCAAACTCAGTCATCAGCTCCACAGTTTTAAGGAAGTTTCCATTGTTTGGCACATGCTGATGATCTGAAGTGCCACGCAGTGCTACGTTTTGGGTAGCAAGCATTCTCACAATGGCAATGAGTCTTTTCAGAACATTTGCCAGTAAAGAGACTCTGATGAAATCTTCTCTTGACGCTGATCTATGGTGGCCTTTAACCTTAGTCTCATCTCAAGCTCTTTCCACCTATGCAATGCTCTCTGGTGATTTGCTGCCTTCTCATGGCATGCCAGATTTCTAGCCAATTTTTTCCAGTCCTTTGTTCCTGTAGAATCCCATGTGGCTGGAACATTAGACTGGAAGAGTTTGCAACAAAAACAGTATGCAGTAGTTTGGGGTTTTGAGTTCATAAGCCATAGCCTCTCCACTTTGTAACCACTGGGGATTTCACACCAGTAATATGTTGCATGAAAACATCTATTTTCATTGTCTTTGGGGAACATAAAGTTTTTTACTTGCTGTGGTCCATGCAGTACAAGGAAGTCCCTCAGGCTACTGCTCAAGTGTGTCCACAGTCCTGGATCATCTTGACTTATGGAACTAAACTCAGCAGCAGCTGTTTCTTGTGTCTCCACCACACTCTTCTCTGACCTATACTTTTCTTCAGGAATGTACATGGTAACATCCATTTGAGATGGAGTCATGGATATGGAGATATGCTGCAGGAGCTGCCAGGTCACTTGCACTCTGACTAACGGGCTGATCAGGCATCTCCTCACCACTCACATCTTCACTGGGGCCGGAAGGATCACCGTGAACTTTTGTGTCTGTCTATCACGAGAGCTTCTTCCTGCTTAGATAGAAAAGCTTCTTTTGTGTTCTCTCTTTTTGTGAATGCTGCCCCAGAGGGGCATTTTCTTCTTTCACTCAAGACTGCTATTCTGTGCCAGCTATAGTGGCTCTCAACACACAGTTGAAGGGGACAAATAAGCAAGTTGGTAGCAGGGCCTGAGAGAGGGTCAATATCAGAGTCTAAAGGACCTAACTGGCTCCGACTACTTTAGTTTACTGCCTGTTCTCACAAGTAGGGTTCAGGGAAGCAGCAGGAAACAGGAAGCTCCCTGAGAAGCTGGTGTTAATCAGTCCAGGCTCCTAGGGGCGCTAGAGAGGTATATAAGAGGCTCCTCCTCTTCTCTGTTCCTGGAGCTCCTGCTGCTTTCTGTTATTCCTTCTCACCTTTTCTCCAGCCTGCCTGTTGCATATTTTGTGCCCTCCTTCCTCCAGCACAGCACTTCACCATCTCTGTACATCTAGAGCAGAGAGAATACATATGCACCAGCGGCAGACACAATTTTCTATACTCTGGGTCCTAGTGGTGGCTCCCCACAGTCTGGCACTTCAGGTGGCTGCCTCAGTTCACCTCATGGTAAGGCCAGCCCTGGACAGATCACTACAACTCTGTCACACTTAAGATTTAGATGGTAACTCATTTGTGTGTGTATGTTTGCCTGTTTTAACCTGAAGGTAACTCTCTTATTCCTTTTTTCCTAGTTAATAAACTTTTAGATAGTTTATTGCAGGATTGGCTGCAAGCGTTGCCTTTGCTGTAGGGTCTAGAGTACCACTTGATCTGGGGTAAGTGACTGGAAGCTACCTAATTGTGGGGTGATTTTTGGTGCAAGTGACCTTTTATTATTAAGTTCAACTTGGTCTGAGTGGCAAGATAGAGGAGAGTATAAGGGGACTGCCTGTGACTTCACTATAGGATTTTGAGAGTAATCCAGGAAATCTCATTTGTTACTAGCTTGGTGAAATCTAATTATAGAGCACACTACCCACGTTTGGGATGTCTGTCCTGTGTTTGACAGTCTGTCCTGAGGCAGGTCATGAGCCACCCCAGACAGCATGACAGCTTGACACAATTTGTACCCCTCTACCACCAACACTCACTTTATGTTCTTCTATAACAAAATTAATAGAGTGGGGAAGGATGGTCCAATGACGTCTGCATGGCAGAGTATAATAATACTCACCTAGAAGGCAACTACTAGCAAACAGGAATAAACATTAAACATTACTTAAAATTCAACCAGTTATTTTGGCATCACTCTTCTATTTTGAGATGTTAAACAGTTGTACTGGTTTTTTAGAGGTTGCAGGCATGCGAGCAACACCACACTACTCTCAGGCATTTCAGAAGCCAATATTTTGAAGGAGAAATAAATATAAAATGCAGATATGGCTTTTGCAATTGAAAATCAAAGGCTGAATTAATTTTTTTTCATTATTATAATGTGAACATTTTAGGGCTGGATTTTCAGAAGTGATCAGTCAGATTTTCTTAATAGGAGCTGCTGAAGGCTGAGCATTTTTGCAAATCTGCCCATTCCATTCAGGTAATGGATGGAGCACTAAGCTTCTTCTAAAATCTGGTCCTTATTGAACTAGGGACACATTTTGCATAGTTTATTAAGGATAAAGCAACAATAAAAGGGGACATCTGATTTCAGTTTCATTGCCCCCACTTATATAAATTTGAAATTTGATCCATTTATAAAGGGGCTGGGGAGGAAACAGTCTTCTGGTATAGAGCATAATAGAGCATTTTTTTTTCTTTTTTACTGTTTTCTTTCAGGGTATTCCCAGCCCTGCACGAGTTCAGTATTATTGAAACAGAAAGTATTTCATTTTCTCATCACAGACATCATTAACGAAGGCCACTGTTCAAGTGACAAAATATCACTAAACGCATCAGCTTTTTTCCCCTTTTCAGCTTTACTGGGGCTCTTTGCCTGTCAATTTCACATATCTGAGAACAACAGTGGCAGAGGTTCAAATGAGATAGCCAGTGTTTCTGACTTGAACAGCAACTTAGTATTCAGCTCCTCTCTAAATAAGAAGGCTGAAAGCATTTTGTCTAGTAATAAGAGTTCAAGAATCAAAAGCAGTTTAATAGAGTTCTAACAGGCTGTGTTTCCTAGCTGTAGGCTTGAGGCTGCCTAAGAAAACCCCTCTAAAAAGTACAGGAACTGAAATAAAATCTGGGTTCTAACTTTTTAAAAAAAAATAAAATGTAACATATCAGTACAATGCCAAAACCAATCTTTATTTGACCTTATTATTATTATTATTAAAGTGCAAGATGGATCCATTAGTAATGAAACCGTGTTAGCCTAAGGATATTTTTGTCACCAGAAGCCCAGGGAGTCTTTACAAGACCTCAGCAAGTCTGTTAGATTCTGCATGGATCAAAACAGTTAGGTTCCTTCATGATAAACCCTGTAATCTTTCATATTAAAGTCAAGCCTAGTTTTAAGGAGGATTTCATATTATCCCATCACCCGTAAAATGTATAAACTTAATCCCTTAAAATCATACGGTTTTATCTTAATAAATTTATGGTACATCATATTTGTCCTTCAGTCAGATACACAACACCAGAGTCAGGTCTCAACTTCTACTACAGAAACTGGCCAGAGATTTGTTAACATCATTTCAGACCTGTGCCTGTGCACTATGTCTTAAAACCACTGAAGCATCCTTGATCTACTGCACTGAGAGTTTTACTAATGGCAAAAGTTGAAAAGGAATTCTACACTGCAGATTAAAAGGGATGCCACCATATTTGAACATCTGGTGCTCGTTACGAGTTCTCTGAAGTACATGACTCAGCAGAAACTAAGAGAGGTTAAATGAATTGTACAGCACTAGAGACAAAGTAGGAAATATACAAACACAATTTTTTTTTGTTATTAAGGTCAGGTGAAATTCAAGAGACCAGGAATAGGTTCAATAACTAAGAGGCAAGAATAGCAATTCATATGAGGACACTGTGACATACTGTAATTACTGTGGTAGGATGATACAGCTAATGTGGTAAAATGCTGGCACCTGTGTTAGATTAAAGATGGACTCAAATCAAAATGCCTGAGCCAAACCACACAAAGTTTCGGATTTTTAAAATCTGGATCCATAGTCTGCAAATAGCACCTATTTTTATAATGGGCTGATGGACTCCACAGATATAAACGCCTCAAAAATTCTGGACTCCTGGATGTTTGAAATGATGGACTCCTGGATCCAGACACAAAGTTTGCAGCTTGACACTACTTGAAGTGTGGACAGATGCTAACAGAACTGCAGTTACATTACAATCGTGGTAACAATGAAGTAGAACTAGTATGAGTTTGTGCATTTATAGAAGTTTGAAGGTTTCAAGGCCTTAGCAGCCACTGAAGTTCTAAGTCACGGTTGCTTTAAGGGGCGGGGGGGGGGGGGGAAGAGAGGGGGCAGGACTTTTTTTGTAGAACTTGCACAACTTTTAAAGAAAAATTGCACAAAAAAGTTCACCACTACACCATAATCTGAACCTCTTTTACAGTTCTTTAATAATTTAATGGGACCACATTACTAAAAATTGTTTCCTCACACTTTTCACTATGGCTTGGAATTACTGTATGTCTCTTTCTGTTTATTTCCCAAAGAGTATTAGTCTGGATTCTTGGTACCAGACGTTAAAAGTGATCTTCAAATCTTGGTAGGAAATGGAGGAAGAAGATTGCAAGATTCCAGAACAGGGAAAAGCATATGGCCATTGTTAACAAAACCATTAGTCCTCTATTTTAAGAAAGCTTAAAGGCATTAAGCACTACTTCAGAAAGATAAGCTGCAAAGTTTAAATGAAAGACCTTTCAACCATCACATGTTTGCAAGAACCACTCCATTTGAAACTAGGAATCCCATTGTACTTTTTATGGTAATTCTGGTATCCATTAGTCAGAGAATTAGGGAGAGAAACCAGGATCTCTCTACATATCAGATATTTTAGAATGTAGGGCCTGATGCTATAAAGACATGTATAAATCTCTAAGTTTACTCATAAGAGTAGTCCATCTGAAGTTAATGGTTTTCCTCACCTCCTGTCAGTGTAGGTAATCCACCTCCCCATTGACCTAGTGCTGTTTACACCACTGGCTAGATCAGTGTAACGGGATCGTTCAGGGCTCTGAAAATTATACTGACCTAATTTCCTAGTGTAGACTAGGCCTAAGAGGATAACATTTGGGTGATGGAAGAGGGCGGACTTTCTGTTCATAGAGCATTGTGTTTCACTACTAAACAGGAGAGACAAGGAACAATTAAACAGATGAATAAAATCTCCAAGTAACCACAAAAAATTAAATTTAGAGTAATTTTCTGCTCCAGTACAATAGACACTTGTACTTAGAAATTTATGAATACTGCAACATCAAATGTCTGCTGCCATTCCTACAAAATACCATCATCTGAAAATGGTTATGCAGCTTATGAGCTCCGATTAGTGGCTGCTATACAAAACCATGCTCACTTTACTATTATGTTACACTGATGTATGAAATCACAAGCTACCGTTATGGCTTACAATGAGTCTATTTATCAAAATGCCTGTCAGTGACTGGGACTTGGACAATCATGCAGAACAGATGGAGCAGGGGTCAGACTTAGTCCTTAGAGCATGCATCATGCCTAGTAGTTAGTGCCGGTGTCAGTAGCCAGGATTCAGAGGCCCATCGTCAGAACCAGAGTCAGAGGCCAGAGCCAAAGTCAGGATTTGGAACACAGAGTCAGAACAGGGTTACACAGAGTGAGGCAAAGCAGAGACAGGGCTGTGTCCAAGGCAGGATCAGCAGCTTTCTCAGCCATAGGTGAGTACTTTGAACAGCAGCTGAACAGCTGCTTTTGGGTTTAACAGCCCATCCTGCTGATACTTCCAGTCAATCAGGTGCCATACCCAGTTAGGCAGCCTGCTACAGGCCAACTGTGCTTTTTAGGTTGCCCAGAGGCTAGCTCTGCTGCAGGCCTTGATTCCTGCCAGTACTCCCCCGTCCCGCACCCCCTTGCCCCACGAGGGTACCTCCAGGGGCTGGTTTCTCAGTATTCTTCAGATGGCACTCTTGTAATATCAGCACAGACGCTGATGATGTAGCTAAACTGGTTATTGATATTAGAAGCCATTTAAGTAGAGACTCTTTATATTAATTGGGAAATTAGTTAGTTATCTGGTAAAGTTTAAGCAACTCCTCACCAAACTCAGGAAAACAAGAACCTCTCTGAAGACTGGTAAGAAGAAAACACAATGAATTATTTAATGACTACACAAGTTTGAGGACACTCTACGAATTAATTAAGTTTAAAAGACTACTTTAAGAATTTGAAAAGTTTTGTGTGTGACATAAGGATAATTAATTGAAGCAGAAATTCAATTCCTTTTAAACCATGATAAAATTGAAGAAATAGTTCAGAAAATGAACTAAAAAGAGTTAAAACTCTAATTTTAAAGATATTCTGAGAATTTCCTGCCACAGAGACAAAGGAAGTACAACTATCAAATTGAGGACTAATTACAACCTTACTTCATATCTTATGTATATAAAGCAGACTACATATATATGAGATGAAATGGTACTAAGACTACTAAAAACGAATAAAAAGACCACAGAAAATCTGAATCCAACCTAGCCTCCACCAAGTGTATTTTCCTCCTTCAGTGAAATTAGAGAAGAGAGGATTGTATAAAACTGAGGTGTGCACCAAGCAACACCCTGCTCCTATCCTCAGTTTTACAGCACCCACCATAGCTCACATTCTAGAAGCAAGCGGCTTAGAAGAGCAGAGCAGCATCAGGAAGCAGCCACTGTCCACTTCAGCACTGCTTCTGCAGTGTGATAATATTACCAGGACTTCAACAAGGGCCAGTGACATGGAAGTTATTTAAAGCATTACCATGTATTTACATTTAAACTGTAAACAAATGATTTATATTGAAATGATACTGTAATTTACAATATTAACAGCTTCTCTGTTAAAACACTAAATGATTTACACCATGCATTCCTGGCAAAGGGACAGACACTAACAGTGAAATTCTAGGATTTCATTCAGATTTAAGATTCTTAATATTCATTAAGTTGCCTGTTTTAAGGCAAACTCCTTATATGCCTTCTTTGGAATAACTGATTTAAATACTTCATTTGATATCATAGAATTTAGATAAGAATAGTCACCTTTTTCCATTTATAAACTGTTTCAGTTATCCATGATCATTGATAAACCAAACAGGATTCACTTATCCATTAAAAAGTTATTTTGCCCATCTATATAAACTATTTTTGTTACTTATGATAAACTAATACAGAACTCACTAATAATTTGGGGGAATAATATTCTTTGGTCTTAATTTACTAAGAGATGAGTGCCAAAAGGTGTAATTTCTAACAAAAGCTCTCCACAAAGTGACATATGGAAGACATTGTTACTGAAGTAACCATTTTTTATTGTCTGTGTTCTGTTGGGTTGAATTTGTTTAATATTTCATTATCTTTAATAAAAATAGAAATAATTATTGTTATTACTTTGCTTGTTTTTAATCATGGCATCCCATAAGGCATGGCGAAGAATCCCATGTATCTTGGTGCATGACTGAGTGAGAAATAGTAATAAAATAGTCTGATTAGCAAGATCTCAATATAGGAGACATGAGTTCTCTGTTCTGTGATTGTCAGGGCTCCTATGATTCTATTTTGATGCTTAACAGAAAGAAAATTAGTTCTTGGCTTTACTGTGGGAATGAATGCTATGACAGCTATGAGGACTACTTGTCTCAAGCAGCAGTAGAATACTGAGTCTTATCAGAGAAACCATCCAACTTCAAAAGTCATCCAACCGGAGACAGCAGCTACAACAAGGTTTACTTTAAGAGATAGGAAATACAACAACTTCCTGTAGGAGTTCAATCTGCTGCAAAGAGCAGAATCAGATTCCAAGCAGGTGGTCTATGACAGTGCAGCTGGAGTAAAAGTTTACTGCCCTAGAAACATGCAAATTACATACTATTACAGAAATGTGACTTTTGTGCTTGGAGACACATACAGCCACACAAAGGAAACTCAAGGCTATGATTCATTTGAATAACACAGTAGTTAAACCCTGGATGGACTTTGGACTAGCCAGCAGAATAAGATCTAGTTGTTTACTTTTCTTACTGTCCATGTGTCCATTCTAATAGTCCAACCTGTCTGATCCTGGATAGAAGATTTTTTTTGTAATAGACATTGGAAAAAGTTACATTAATCAGGACTGAGGGCCATAGTCTTTTCATCCAAAAGGCATAAATAATATCATTGCTGCTCTCTCTCCTATTTTTGTCCTAGAGAACAGTGGAAGAGGTGGAATGACATAACGGAGACATTTTATGCACTTTTTGCCATCTCACATCCTGGAGCCCGACACATGAAGATACCAAAAGGCACCTTACTGCTCTTTCCAGATGACAAGCATTCAATCATTATCCCATCGAACTAACTTATGATGAATGAGAATATTTCTGCAGTTTCCACTCTGCTTCCTCCAACTTCTGCCATATAAGACTTCATATTCATCTCTTGTTTGATGGGCAGAGCCCACAGAGACAGAAAACTTAGCTTCACCCAAGACAGGAGAAGTTGATTTTTCCAATGACTCTGCTCTTCCTATTTATTCATGAAAATCCCACCAGATGTGTTGACTATCATGACCAAAACAAAACTGTTATCCAGTAAAGTAACAGTCTCTGAGACATCCGTAATGTTCATTGTGCTCCAGCTGTTGGATGCTGTGATCTCTCTTTCTGGCATATATTCCCTGGATTTAACTGGGACCTGAATGAGTCCCCCTTCTATTATCTCAGCTGTCATAGGACATAAGGCTCACTCTATCTGGGTCAGTAATGGGTGGAATCCTTCAAAAAAGCAGACTCCCTGGACTTGCCAGTTGAGGAAGCTGAGATTTTACATTAGGAACTGAATACTAGCCTGGGATTCAAGGTTGGACCTTCAAGATCTTCTCTTTCCTCTACTGCATGGCATCCAAAGGAGCCAGATGAGTGTGTTTCTCCCCAGAAGGCCTCAACCTGGGATATTCCTAGGGAACCCTTTGGAGGTCTGTTCAACAGCTGGAAACATGGGGCGGGAGCTTGGCCTGAAGGCTCCTTTTTCTGCACTTTCTGGAGTTGGCAGTGCCCAGGCTATGTCTGGCTCTCCATCCACAACCTTGATGGAACAGGAGGTGAAAGCAAACAAAGCAGTTGAACTCTGCAGATATGGCTGCTGGTGCACAGTCTATGAACTTAGATACGATCTTCTATCTGACATCCTGCCCTTCTGGTGACACTCCTCTCAAGCATAAGGGGGACGAGGGGTTCTTGCCTTGGAGCCAGTTTTTCCAATCCCACCTTTCATTTTTCTTGCCCCATAGGGAAGGGGGTAAGGCAGCTGAACAGACCAAGCACTGGGGGGGAATATCTCTCTGCTTACAGAGCTGGCTGAGTTCCCCAATGAGACATTTGATAAAGGGGGGAAGCAGGAAACATAGACCTGCCTTTGGCTTTTCTCAGTCTAACTCACTCCCTGAAGCCATGGGGGGGGGCACCAGCTTCTGCAAATGCCTGAGAAGTGGAAGCCAAACTGGGAAACAAAGCAAACAGTCCTAGAACATGACTGTGAATCAGATAAACATCAGAGAGCCAAATTGGTAGTCAGGAATTTGAAATAAAGTTTGGAATTTCCCTCAGGACAGCTCTGCAGTAGGAAGGTCTGGTTGCATCTATTGATAAAAATGAAGGGAAGAGCCACTGATCAGGAAACTGCAATATCTTTACACCAGCTGGGGTTCTGGTCCTGAAAGGTAATTAGTGAATGAAGCTATAGAAATTTAAACCATCTGAGATTGGGTCCATTATGTTGCTTAACTTGCATTATGTAAAACAGAGAAGGAAATCTTCTTCCCAGGGAATTTTATTTTAAATATCTTCTATATTATGCAATCAGATCAATTCTAAATACAACACATTTACTCTTCAGAAGTATGTTTCTGAGCTGCAGAACTAGTAATCGCTGGCAGATATGATTTAGCAGTGTCTAGGGGATTGTATGCGTTTGGAGGGGCGAGACAGAGGGGGAATTCCATGAGAGACAGGAAATGATGCAAGGCTTCATTTGGTAAAGGACTTTAGCAAGGGGGTCCCCAAGAGACCCCTTTTTCTACCAGAAAGAGGACACCTGAAGTGGGAGGAGATAGACCTAGTGCACCGCTCCCCTCTCTCCCTGCAGCAGATCAAAGTGATGCTGGGAGGGAATATGCAGTTCAGTATGCATCACGTGGTTGGGAGCAGGCAGCATAGTACCAAAGATTGGTTACACTGTAAATGGCTGAGGAGAGCAGAGCTCTCTTCACCCTAGCTGATTGTTTCTCTTCCTTTTAAATAGGGATTGGCTTGCTTCTCTCTACAATGATCTACCTGACTCTCTCAGTCTTTGAAGGGGAAACATGGTTCTTTCCACATGTCACCTGTAAATCTAGGACTCTCTCTTGCTGCTATTCTAAGAGCAGTCACTGGCTGTCTTCGTCAAAGTGCTGGTATATCCCGATGCTACCACTACAGGCCCTACCTTCAGGTAATGATGGCATAGCGAGTTACCAATGTAGGGATGCGCCTTTTTCCTTGAAATGGGGAGAAAAGAGGAAGCACCTGAAAACAGTCAGACATTTACTTACAAATATATTTAATTAAAAAAAAAAAGTTTGGTAATTTAACCTGACTGAAAAGAGCAAGGGTTTCAGTGAAGAAAGGGAAGGCCAGTGCTCTGAATTAGCCCAGCTATGAGTTATTTGTATTATTCCACTGTTATAGACAAAAAAAAATAAAATTCCACTGATGTTATTGTAGCATCTTGTTGAAAGATATTGATGTATGAAATCACAAGATAGCATTATGGTTAAGAACATGCAGACCCTTACACTGAGTCCATTTATCAAAATGCCTGCAGTTCTGCAATTCATGGAAGATGAAACAGTAATAAATATTGAGAAAACACTGTTTGCCTTTACCCAGCTTATTTTAATAAGTAAATAACACCCCCCACACACATTGGCTATAACTGTTTTATTACTTTAGGCTCTTCCACATTTTACCCAATTTCACATTAAAGACACTAAATCCCTCATTGCTATGCCTTGATAAAGGTGCTGATACAAAACATAATACACATATAAAACCATGTAAACTTATGTGAATCTTTGACCTAGAACATTTTTAGAATGTGAAAAAGGCTATGTTTTTACAGGGACCATAATTAAATTTAGGTGAATTTAGGACTCCAGATGGAATATTATACTGGCTTTCAACCATTCTTCAATGAGATTTGCCATCTTTAAATGCAAGAAGCAATCTCTTTAGTTCATCGATTGCTGGAAATCATACTTGCGCATAGAAAATGGTTTCAGTAGACCAGCTTAGATCATGTAAAATAGATTGAGCACACGCCTCCTCCATCTGAGGACATTAATTGCTTCTACTGTGGGAGTGCATGGGAATATACGGAGATATTGTAAAGGTTTTAACACAAGGTTGTTACTTATTGATTTATCTGTGGTTCGTTCATCCTTTTTATGCAGTCAGTTGTTGTGATAAATAAATTATGATGAAGATTTTACAACTAACTATAGCACTGCTATGCAGTGTCTAAATTTCAATTTAACAATTTACTGTGGCACAAATGAACACATAAATTTTTTTACAGCATATTAGTGCACTAGTACCACAGCAGTTAGCATTATTTCATTCTATTAAAAACAAACACAGACACAAAACAACCAAAAATACAACAACGGGGATGCATTTTTTTTTACTTATAAAACAGAAGCAAGAAGATAGTATTTTTAATTTCAATTTTAGTAGGTCTTGATTCTCCCAAGATTATGCACATACTTAAGTTTGTACATTGTGAGTATGCCCATTGACTAACATCATTTTCTGAAGGACTTTTATTCTGTATCGTTTTATATTGTCACCAGCATGCTGGGGATACTGGTAAAGAGGCAAATAATTGTACTCCTGATAGGATATTTCAGTGTATTATTTCCACCAGCATTCTTGTTTCCATGGATGCCATCCTGTCAAAGTATGTCTCACAAGCATTAATATTTCAGAATAAATTCACATCTATAACTGGGAATATATCTATAGGTATTGCACTAGGGATGGATAATCAATAAGATAAAATGGCAAGTGAAGTGAACCTTCACCCAAAATTAACTGAATCCAAATCCTCTTTGGAGTTTGAAAAACCCTAATCCTAACTTTTGAAAAAATAGCAAACCTTTGAACTCCCTGGTTTTAGCCAGGTCTGAAAACTGAAATAAGATATCATGAGAAAATCTCTGGTGTTCTTGTACTGCTTCTTATCTAGTAAAACCAGGAAATACAGGAACCTTTACTGAAAGCCTGCTCTCAAGAGATTTCCAGACCAAAGAGTTTTGTAAAAGCTTAGATAAGTAGATGAACTTTTAGATGCTTATCTGAACCAAACTTCTGAACTGTTTGAGGTTTGCCCATCGTTACTATTGAATATTTTATAAAAACAGATAAAATAGAACTTTGCTTTAAAGTGCTTTCACACACCAGGTCACTCTGTCCCCAGAATATACCTGGGTAGACACTACAAACCTATGAGATGCCATTTTTGATCAGACAGCAAGTGTCTGATTTTTAGAGTCTCTCAGTGCTCATGGTGCCTATTAATTTTATTAGAAGCTGCGAGTAATCAGCACCTCTGAAAATCACATTACTGGGTGTCTAAATTGCCCCAGCTAAGTGTACACATGCCAAACATGAACACACATCTGTTTTTTGAAGAAAAAGGGTTATTTTCTTCACAGGAACCCATTTGCACAAGTACTCATTTTGCACTTGCAATTACATATGTGTACATATTTTGCAGACATAATACAGCAGACTCACATTTGAAAATGTTTCCTACATTGTACAATAAAGTGTAATATAGCACCATAAAACTGACATAGGTGGACTTTAAAACCAAAGTTTCAACTTTGTTTTATAGCTGAAAACTTGCTGAGCAATCAGCTGCTGAAGCAGAAAGAGTATCCCTGTACACACACACATACACACTCCAGTGGATTTTATGATAATTTCAATTTGTTTTGTCGGGTACTGTCATAAGTGTGAAGTAGCCTAGAATTAGTGTTTACCTGTAAGGGGTTAAGCTGTGTGTTCTGTGTGTTCTCTGTGTTCTGGGGAAAAACATTTTAACCCAAGCTGGTAAAATAAGCTTGTGGGGGTTATTTCTTTTTTCATGCAGGTCCCCACATCTGTACCCTAGAGTTCAGAGTGGGGGGGCAATCCTGACATTGTTGGCAGTGGTGGGATGAAATTTTGTGAATCTAAAAAACAGAATTTTGCAGAAGCAGTTTTCTCTAAGGGAGACCTCAGCAAGTACAAAGCAGGTAACAGTGTTAAGGTAAACACTACAGGAAGTCACTCTGGAAAAACTTGTTTTGCAGGTTTTGAAGCTGTGATAGCTCCACACATTGTCTTTTTCAGTTGCCTGAGGGCAGGGAACTGAAGATTTTGTTTTTTGTTTTTTTTGTTTTTTTTGAGAGGGTTTTCTCCTGCTGGATAGCAGAGAGTAGCCCAGGTTTGCAGTTAAGACTTAATAGGCTCGTTAAGTGCTAGGCAACCATCCCTGGAGCGGAGGGGGGGAACTGGTCAGTTCAGTTTTCTGAGAAACAGTGTAGGGGGTCTTTCTCCCTCTGCTGATAGGATTAAAACCCTGCTGAGAATTTCCAAGTGATATAAGAAATAACCCCCACAAGCTTATTTTACCAGCTTGGGTTAAAATGT
>ML677328.1:7477189-7492007 GCA_007922305.1 Dermatemys mawii
CCCCTTACAGGTAAACACTAATTCTAGGCTACTTCACACTTATGACAGGTACATTTGCAGAACCAATATAGTGGTGTAAAAACCCATCAAAAACTAAGTGGTTTTTGGAATACACACAAATAGCAACATTCTTACAGGCTTCTAAACAGCCTTATTCTAGTCAGAGGATCCTGAACATTTCTCTCTGATGGCCTGATTTGTGCAAACACTCACACACACATGCTTAGTTCTATGCACTGTTAGTGTATAAAATCAAACGTGTGATTTTGACATTTTGATGATTTTATACATTGTACAATATTTAAAGAAAAAACAGAGGAGGGGAACCACCCAAGTTTTGTCCCTACCTGGTGCTGCAGACAATCTCTGTCTCCCTTTTTCCCTGCTCCCCTTAAGAATTTCACATTGTCCAAAAGGGTGTAAGACAAAATTCTCAGCTGGGTTCTATTTTATTAAATACATATGAACAATCTCTCCCTTTGGGCTCATGCATTACACAGACCACTTCCTTGGGGCCTATAGCGCTCAGTCCTGGAAATTTTGGCTGCACTCTCTTGTGGGCTCACGGGTAGCACCATCCTCCTTCTCAGGATCTCTTGGAACTTCTCTCTCTCTGAGCACCTGCCTGAACTAAGCCTGATGGCCTTTTTATCAGGTGCCCTTTATTCAATTAACTGCCTAGATAAGGTAATTTAAAGGGAATAAGCCTGTCACAGATAACCTGGGCCCCAGCTCACCTGGATGGGGCCAGCAACACCATTTACACACATTAAAACCTGAATAAGATTCCTAAATTACTATTTATTCACAGTAGCACCCGCTCTATGTGAGACACTTTCCAAAGACTGAAGGAGGACCATCAGTGATTCCAGGATTTCGCAATGTAAAGGGAGAAAAATTAGTCAAAGATAGAGCTGGTTGTCGATTTTTGACTAAGTCTTTCTTCAACCAACCAACTGATTGAAAACAAAACTTTTAATGAGAAAGGATAATATTCACTGAATTTCAAAAAAACATGAAGAAAAAGTTTTGAAATTGTTGAACCATCCTGTTTTAATGATTTCAAAATGAGATGTTCTGGTTGTCGGTTCAAAATGACTTTTCAGTTTAGAGTAAATACTAAAAAGGCTGAAATTGTAATTCCATGCTATGAAACTAAAAAACATAAGGTATTGAATTATCTAATATTCATCTTTTTGTTTCTTTGTGCACATTTGACGTTTTGTCTTGATATGCACCATATTTTTTTTAATTTTAAAAAGATCCCAAGCCAGTGCTAGTCAATGCTTAAAAGATGGAGAACAACAAAAGGCAATCTATAGACCTAAGTAACCATACATTGTTTTCATAACCCTTGTCCTCTCTTCTCTCTATTCCCCTCCCACTGTTTATTACTTCCGCTTTCTGTGTTATACCAGTCATACAAAGCAATCCTGCAGGGAGACTCACTGTAAACATTTTGGGGCAAAGATCACATATTTTTATATATCTACTTTAAATTCCCCTCCCACACCTTTACTATTATAATGAAAGTTTTGCATTAGGGCAGTTTTGGTCCAAATAGGGGACCCATTCCTCTAGGTACTGTACAATACACAGAAAAACATGGTTCATGTACCTGAGTGCTTACAATACAATTTAAGCTAAGAACAAGTGGGCATAAAAATACCTTAAGATGCAACGGGGGAAGGATGACGACATTAAAAATGACAGGACCAAAGGGTTACACAGTCCAGCTATAGGTACAATTTGAGGGTTCAAACTCCTGCAAAAAAACAAAACCCTGCAACATTTCTAAGAGGGAAGTGCTACTAGGTATAGTGGTTATAGCACAGGAATTACAATAATGGTTACATGCTTTGCCACAGATTTGCCATATGACTTTGGGAAAGCCATTTAATCTTTCTATGGCCTACGTTCCCCACTAACATAGCGAGGAATTGTGAGGTTTAATTAATTGTCAGAAAAGCACTATAAGATCCTTGGATGGAAGATGCAAAGGAAAGGCCAAGTATTATCATCTGCAGATGGTAAACTGTGGCACAGAGAGGCTAAATACATTGCTGAGAATCTCTCAGTGGGTCAGTCACAAAGCCAAAAATAGATCCCTAAATGCTGACCCCCAGTTTCCAAGTTTAATCATTAGATCACACATACTTTCTGCTTTTCCTGCTGACAGGGCCATCCTCCATGGTGAAAGAAATGTGTCTTGCTTGCTCTGTCTATCCATATGCACAACACACTTCACTGCTGATTTTTTAAATCCTCACAAAGCCAGTCATTTGACACAATATTATTAATCTAGTACCATACAATAGGACAGTTATTAAAGACAATCCCATGTTACTGCCCAATTATCATTACACTCACCCCAAACCAATGACACCCAGTGGGATGGGCAATAAAACATGCCTTATTTCTAGACTAATTTGCAATAAATTAATTATAACATACAGTTGGTTTCTGGCTGACCAGAGGCTTAAACCTTTCTTTGTACAACAGTGGACTTCTGGCAGGGCTCGAGAATCAGGCTGAATGGATAGGACTGCAGGATCAGGGCTAAAACCGAGGAGCCTAGACATGCTCTGAGGTCTAAATCTAAGCCTTCCCTAAGTTCAGGAACATGTGAATCTTTGGTTCAGACTCGCAACAGAGAAATAGCTGAGGTATGAAGTTTAGATCTAGATTTAAACTTTCCAAATCCTGATGATATTCAAAGGTGAAGCTCCTGTTCACACTTTTTTTTTCCTAAGAGAAGTTGATAATTGCTCAGCAGATACACTTGGTAGAAAACTCACATGATCCCATGAACTTCCGTTTCAGTTATGGGTGCTCAGCACCACTGAAAACTGTATGTTTCTAAAGTTGGGCACTTAAAATTAGATGCTGCTTCAGACCTGAAAACTAATGCTAGTCCCTCAATGGCTCCCCCTGTAATGCAACTACTCTCATTGTTTTCAGTGCTGAAATGAAGGATAAAATACTGCTAAATTCCCTTGATATCTGTGATTCCTCCATGTGTCAGTAATATTACGATTATTCAAATATTTTCCCTAAAGTAGGCTGCCTCTTGTATTGGAAGAAGACAACTAGACAGAATCTTCATTATGGCTAGGTGGACATTCTTGTCTTCCCCGAGAAAGGAGGACCATTGCTTCTCCAGAGAGAAGAGGAACAGACGCTGCTCTTCATGGGAGGAAGATGTTGATGTCACTGTCCTTCACTTGTCTGGAAAGCAATGGGTCCCCTCGCCATTGCCATTCTAACTGGGGAGCATAGTCATGATGCAAGGTATGGGTGTGCTTCAGGCCCTGGATTGAGTTATCCCTGCCTGATTTGCAATGTCAAGAAATCATGTTACATCAAATTTGTTACACAAAGTGACAGCTGAGTGGCTTACCAGCAGCTCCCCTCTCTTCCTGAAGTTAATCAGAAGAGACAGACAGACAGACACACACACACACACACACCACTGTGGTACGTGGCCAGCATGATGGGAGATTTGTTTAAGTCCCTTGTTTTACACATTACCTATATCTTTAAAGTCGTAAGTTTGCAAGGGCAGGGTCTGTCTTTTCCTTTTGTGTCTTGTACAGCAGCTAAATTAAGTATAGGGCAAGGCCAAGGACAGGATGTTGAAAACTGCCTGTACAATCTAACCATACTCAGCACTTCACAAGCTGAAGGAACTGCAGGTTGCTTCTACATTGTATTGTTCCCCTGCCTTATGCTTATCTTTCTCTTTACACATTATATGCTCCATGAAGCAGGGACTGTGTCATCCTCTGGGTTTGGTAATTACCTAGGACATTGTATGCACTACCATAATCTAAATTAATAGAATGATCTGAGGCAGAAAGAGACCAACAGAGTGCCATTTTGGGACAAAAAGTATAGCCATATTGCTTCCAAGGAGCATGAAAGGTTTTGTGTATTTGTATCTGATGTGTGTGTACAAGAATACATTGGCATATGTTTTCTCAATATGGTGTTCAAATTATAAAGCTCAGCACTCATTTTAGTGGTGCATTTCATTGAGCTACATCAATGAAAGGACTTATCCTAAGGTTCAAGGAGGCAGCTGTGAACCCAGAAACCCAAATTTCCTGAACCAAGAGTGAGTTCCTTCACTTTACCCAGACTCTGTAATTAAGAAATATTTTCCATTAACTTATGTTTAGGACAGTACCTAGGAAGAGTGTTTAAATAACTGATAGCATAGAGTGTTCTATTCTTCCAAATAAAGGCCCCAAACCTGTAAAACTTTTTGTGTGCAAAATTCCCATTGACTTCAATTTGAGTTCTATGCACAGACTGTTCGTAGGATCGGGCGCTGCAAACCGTGGTCCGTGAGCATTCTAAAGCAAGTAGTAGCAAATTGAAAATTCTGTGGCGTTATTTCCTTTTCAGAACCTTTTAACACTTCACCATTTACCAGTTGTTTAAAGCTTGTTTAATTTCAAAGACGGTGCATCTCAGCAGCAGAGTATTTCTGACCATTTTAAAGCAATTGCAAAAAGCAGCTCCTATATTCTCAAGTACTTATTTCCTAAATTCTGTAACTTCTAGGTGCTGCAAAGGCAAGCTGGGAAGCACTTTAGTAAAGTGCTTAGAGACCTGGGTGGGAATAAAAGCTGCAGAGTTAAAAAATAGATGTACTATACATGTCTCCAGAAAGTGTTCTTTCAGCTCTGACTGTAATGTGAAACATTCACAGAACAAGTATTTCCTAGTAAGGCTATAAAATGATCAAATAAACTGTATGGAGGGCAACAGATGAGCGCTTCATTTACAAAAATATTATCAAAGAAAGTAAAGACTAAAAAACATTTGAAATTGGCACCAATATTGAAAGCTGAAGAAATTAACTTCATATCCAGTGATGATGCCATTTCGCACAACAGTGTCTGAGTTCATTTACACCCAAACCCACTTTGCACTTCTCGGGCAGTGTTTATAGAGTGATCATAAATATTATTTATGATCACTCTAATAACCATTACATAGCCAGACTGATGTACAGTGGCCATTATGTAAAGAAAAATCAGGCCCAATAAAACACCACTTTATCTCCTGCACCTCTGTCATAGAAACTGGATCTGATTCTCCTATATGAATCCAATCTCCATTTAAAATCCAAATAAAGGAAGTACAAAATGGGTGTAAAACATATCAGAATGGTCAT
Source organism: Dermatemys mawii (assembly GCA_007922305.1). Lineage (NCBI taxonomy): Eukaryota > Metazoa > Chordata > Testudines > Dermatemydidae > Dermatemys > Dermatemys mawii. Next base: position 7,482,375 of record ML677328.1, read on the forward strand.
ATTTTTGCACTCACTTTGCACAGGGGTAAATGAGTATACAAATTACAAGGCATGGGGGAATCAGGCTCTGTGTCCCAAAAGGCTTTACTGGTTAAAGTATGGCTACAATAGTAAAATAAATAGTCACAGAATCTTAGGAATGAGAGACTGGAAGGGACCTCAAAATCTAATCCAAACCTCTGTACTGAGGCAGGACCAAACAGACCATCCCTGACAGCTGGAAGCCTCTTTTGGAAGCCTATTCCAGTGCTTAACAACAGTAGGAATTTTTCTCCTAGTAGCTAACATAAATGTTGCTTATTGAAAATTGAAGCCCTTTACTTCTTGTGCTACCTTCAGTGGACATGGAAAACAATTGATCACCATCCTCTTTATAACAGTCTAACATATTTGAAGATTGTTATCAGGTCTCCCCCCTTAGTCTTCTTTTCTCAGAACTAAACATACTCAGTTCTTTTAACCTTTCATCATAAGTCAGGTTTTCTAAACCTTTTCTGATTTTTGTTGCTCTCCTCTGGACTTTCTCCAGTTTGTCAACATCTTTCTTAAGTACGGTGCCCAGAATTGGACACAATACTCAAATTGAGGGCTCACCAGTGCCAGTTAGAGTGGGAAAATTAGCTTCCATGTCTTACATACAACACTCTTCGTAATACACCCGTGAATTATATTCATCTCTTTTGCAACTGCATCAAAATTTGTTGGCTGATATTTAATCTGTGATCCATTATCATCCCAGATCCTTTTCAGCAGGATTACTGCCTAATGTAACAGCCCATGGGCCTAAAATTGGAGGACTGTGGGGTTCAACCCTGATACTGAACAGCTCACTCCAAAACCACAGAGCACCCAGGACTGACAGTTATTCCCTATTTTGTAGCTGTACATTTTATTTTTTCTTCCTAAGCAGAGTACCTTGAACTCATCTTATTGATTTCAGACTACTTTACGAAGGTCCTTTTGAACGCTAATCCTGTCCTCTTAAGTGCTTGCAACCCGTTCGACTGTGGTCTTATCTACAAATTTTATAAACATGTGCTCTGTCCCATTATCCAGTTCATTATGTAAAATAGTACCAAACCCAGGACAGACCTCTGTGGAACCCCACTAGATAAGTCCTACCAGTCTGACAGCAAATGGTGTTTCACCCAGTTGTGCACCCTCCTGACTCACGTTTCATCTAGATCACATTTCCCTAGTTTGCTTATGATAATGTCATGGTGTGTCAAAAATAGTAGAAAAAGGAAAGGAAAGGAAAAGGAAAGGAAAGAAGGTAGATGCAAGGAAGAAAAGATATAATGTCAGTTGATAGCTGGAGAAAGATGGTAAGTTAATCAGGTGAAGAGACACCAGAAATAACTGGTGGAAAGATATTTCTGATGGCAAGAGATAAAGAGAAGTCTCTTGCACCCACAGGAGTCATTTGTCTGGAAGGGCAAAGTGGCTGGTGCTAGATGAGTGAAGGGGAGCAGACACTGAAAAGAGACAATGTCTAGGAGATAAGATGACATCAGAACAACTACCAGATAAATCATTCCATCACACTAAGTAGCTATTCAGAAATCAAATGGACTTAATCTGCCTGCAATTTTCATCAAAGAATAGTATCAAAAGGATCTGTCATGCAGAAAGGTCTATTATGCCAAGAGACCTGTTCAAGGAGCAGCTTTTTTGAATCAGGTGCTGTTTTCTCCTGGTCAGCTGAGTACCATTTTATGTCCCCGCATAATGAAAAAACAATACATATACACTGAATATCATTACCTAATCCTGTATGAACTAAGCCCGATAGAATTTGTACTCCCCTAGACAGTAGGGTATGGTTCACAATGGTTAGTAATTTGCACTACCACACACAGGCGCTGACTTTTCAAACTGCCGGGGAGTGCTTGACCCCCAGCTCTATCCCCACTCCACCCCTTCCCCGAAGGCCTCACCCTCACCCTGCCTCTACCTGCCCAATTCCACCCGCTCGTCTGAGAGTGCTGCATCCCCACTCCTCCTTCCAGCCTCCTCAACGCTGCGAAACAGATAGGGAAGAGGTGCCGATCCGCAGGGCCACCAGAGGGTGGATGGTGCTGGGGGCGTGAGTGGAAAGCGCCTGGGTGGGGGAGCAGGAGCTGATATGGGGGCTGCCCCGGAGCACCCACAGAGTTGGTGCCTATGCACAAGAGCTGGGGTAAAATCCCAGCACCATTGAAATCATTTGGAGTTTTGACTTCAGTGGAGCCATGGTGCTCCCCAAAAGGAGATGGCAGCAAATATTTGGTAAATACATCTATCCTTACTTGATATCGGAACAGGAATGACAGGCAGCCGTGGAAGAGCCCCAACCCTAACTGGAACTCAGTAGCACATCTTTAGCGATCTCCAGGACACCAGAAAGCCTATTATCCATGCCACACAAATGGACTTCATATCAGGTGAATGTGCAACCAATAATACCTACAGTGACTGTTTGAGGATGCTGACAAAGCAGAACAACGTTTATTTTCTCAAAGGGAAAAATTATTATCCATGGAGCCTGCTGAAGGAGTTTTTAACTGAGCTCACAAAGCAGTGCAGGCTTGTATTTTCTTGCTTATAAATATTTTGCACAGAATTATTTCAAATACATTCTCATTGATTTGTTCTTGATTCTAATTACTTATTCATTCCTTCAGTCCATCTATTTTACTATTTCAAATGATTTTTTTTCAAATCTTTCATCAGGTGTTTATTATATATTTTAATTTCCTTCAGTATTTCCTTGTTGACTACTGACAAATTCTTGGTAGATCAGTTGAGCACTGATTAGTTAAGATGCTGTAGTCAGGGCCATCCCTAGAGGGAAGGACATAGGTGCCAAGTTTCTTTTTCCAGGTCCCACCCCTTACCCCAGGGCCTCACCCCGACCCTGTTTCTTCCCACCCCTGCCCCATCTCTTCCCTGCCCAGTTCCATTCCCTCCCCCCAAGTATGTGGCGCCCTCACTCCTCTCCCCTCCCCCACAGCACTGCTTGACACCACTAAACTTCTGATCCAAGACAGCCGAGAGGGAGGGGGAGTGCTGATATTTGGGGTCTGCCAGTGGGCAGGAGGCACTGAGAAGAGGGGGAGGTTCTAGTAGGGGGGCTCCTTTGCCCCCCACCGCCCACTTGCTGCTTGCTCCCTTTTTGCCTCCTCACCCCGTCTGCCTCCCACCTCACTTCGAAGCGCGGGATCTCCCAAAGTGCAGGGACCAGGGTGGTCTCCCTGTTTCGCCATATGCAAGGGACAGCTCTGGCTGAAGTACAGTACTACTTGTTGAGAACTACGTGTACCCCTGGGAGTACACAGAGGACTTTCAGGGGGTGGGGGTACATCAACTCATCTAGACATTTGCCTACTTTTACAACAGGCTACATAAAAAGAACTAGCAAAGTCAGTGAAAGTAAAATTTCATACACACATAATGAGAAAGTAAACAATTTTTCAGTAATAATGTCCTGTTACACTTTTGTATTTTTAGGCTTGATTTTGTAAGCAAGTAGTTTTTAAGTTAGGTGAAACTTGGGGTTAACACAAGACAAATCTGAATCCTGAAGGAGGTACATTAGTCTGGAAAGGTTGAGAACCACTACCGTAATAAGACTTGGATGTCTCCCTCTGAAACCTAACACATTTTGGCGTGAATGTTCGTGTGTACCTAGCATTCTGATTTTTTTTTAGCTGATACTCAGAAACATTTGGTTTATCAGATACGAATGGTATTTGTGCTATCTGGCAAATTTATTGTTCAGTTTTCCCATTCCTAATAGATCATTCCTTCAGTTAGGAACCAGTAGATAGCTTTGCGACCTTGTTCCCAAGGCCCTTGGTTTATACCAGAAAATATGTATGTATGTCGATGTTCTCAAGGACTCAGTAAAACACTTATGTCAGGGCATCAGTGATTTAGTAACTGATGTTCTGATGTTGGCAAAAATCCACTATCTACAAGTGACTACAAAAAATATTTTTCTAATGTGTGGAATGATGGTGCAGACAGGTACATTTTTGGATTGCTGAAGTATGGTATTTGTAAGCCTTAACATTTAATATGCCTGACATCTTCACTCCTAAATCCCAGTAAACCACTGAAGTGGATATACAGGATATCTTAGAGACTAAAGGTTGCATACTTCCCAACGAGTCTCTTGTGAGCCTGCTTGATTGTTGGTTCTAAAGTTTCTCTCTCTCTCTACCAAACAACTCATCCAATATTACCCTGAGCTTACAAAAGCAGATATTCAAGAGCAACAGAAAAAGACTCTTTCCAAGAGACTGAAAATAGTGCTTCTGAATACTCTTCCAGCCGCTATTTTAGTTTAATACTGTGTTTCTCAAATGGCAATCCACTGTTCACTGGTGCTTTATGCAGAACTTGCAACTAATCTGTAGAGAGTCAGCTGCTTACGTGGTGCTTGCTGGCTTCTCCTCCGTTATTTCTATCTGCTACATGAAACACAGCTGAAAATATATGAAGTACTTTCCACATGCTATTTTCCATGCAAAGCAATTGCTGTGGTTTAGAGAGATTTCTCATGATCATAAACAGAAGGACAAGTGACCATGAGACAATTCTTTGTACTAAACTATGCTCCATACTATGGAAATATTTGAGAAGTCCTGTTTCAACACATAAGCTTTCTGTAGCAATATTTGGTGGTTGTATTGTAGCTTCTGTGCCCTGAGAGTAAATGTGTCTTATATGACTATTGGCAGGAGGTGCAGGACATGTTACTATCATTGCTTTGATATGTATTATGTTTGGTCTTCTATTTTTTCCCCCAAGATATTTAACAAATGCCTAATAAAATATTTGTTGTTAGGATGAAGATGTTCAGTGTTGATCAGAAGAATTTGCTTAATAGGTTTAGTTTCATTGTCTGTGTGTGTAATATTGATAGCTTTTCACTGATTTGTCTATGTATGTAATTGTGAACTGCATAGCTATTCAAAATATTTTATGTTTTGTAGTTATCCTTGTAATCTTCTATTACTAATGCTTGTTCAGATCAGAAAAATAGGCAGCACCAGCGCCCAACCAGAGCAGCTAGGCACTGGGCAGATGCACAAGGTTGAAAAAGGAAGGCTTTTTGCACCCATGTCTGCAGAGCAGCTGAGTCATTCTGAAGAAGCTACTTCAGTCAAATAGCTGGCATAGCGCTCTGCTCCCTTAACACTGCCCCCTGTTGCAGAAGCAAGGTAGGAGGCTCAAGGTAAAAGAAGGTCCTTCAATGAACCCTCATCGCAATGCCATTCATCTCTTTGCCCTGCAACATAGGAAACTCACTTAACCTGAAATATCCAGTCCCCATTCAACACTGGCTCCACTTCCAATGCTGTGGAAGAATGGTTGGATTTGCCCCTTAGTTATCTGGAACAAACAATAAGAAGACATGGAAAGCATATTGTATGTGATACAAGTAGCAAGCATTTCCATGAGCCAAACAAAAGACCTCAGATCAAAACACCTCTCTGCTTATGAGACACAAACAGTGGGTTTAGCAAATCTCATGGACTGACTTGAGCAAAATAGAAATATCACCCCATAATTACCACCATTTGATTATTTTTCCCTACTGGAGACAGTTCTCCAAATGCAAGACACCAAGCCCCAATCATCATGAGAATGGGCGTACTCAGATAAACTTTATGTAATTTTTAATGTGCATCTTAATTATCAGGCTGTCAGAAATGGTATTCCCATATTAAACCCCATCATACTGTAAAAAACCAAAACATCAAAACCTCAGTGCTAATCATAGGAAATCCTCAAAAGGTAGAAGACCCTTGTAATCTTCCCTCCCCATAAAACCTCTATCCTCCCGCAAAAAACTTCACCTTCCTGCAGCTCTCTTCCTTGGGTGAAGGTGCATTGGCATGCCCAAGACTCTCTTCACAGTCCAAGTACAAAAACCTTTAGCCCATATGTCGTAATGATCAATACTAATGAGACCCAAATGTGATTCTAATTATCTGACAAAAAATTAGGTGATGGACCTGGCATCTGCAAATGAGGACAGCATGACCCTTCCCACCTCCTTGAATTTAAAGGTTCTTCCCCGACGTTGCTCCTACTCGTTCTTTTCACTGGGAAAGCGGGGACACATATATCATGATCTCCTGTCACAGCCTACAATCACTGGCAGGTTTCAGTGGAGGGGAGACATAGTTCAGACGAAGATTGCTGCCTCCCCACTGTCATACATCTTGCTGCTTCAACTTCTTTCTAGTCTGTAGTCAGACATCAGCTCAGACAAAGAAACAGGGGAGAAATCACCTGCAACCTCCTGTCGATACAGCACAGCAGCTCTTATTGATGGAAAACATTATTACTGAGAAAAAAAGATGCCAACTGCAGGCACTTTGGTCTGAATTGTAAACAGAGCTGGGTAAAATTTTTCAGCCAAAACTTTTTCACTGAAAAAGTGCAGACTCAGGTTAACTGAAACAGCTTGAGAACAACAAATAAATAAATAAGAAAAGAAAAAGAAAAAGAAAAGAAAAAAGAAAAAAATTCGGTGGGAAAAAAGAAAAGAAAAAATGATACATTTAATTTTGACAATTTCAAAATGAAACATTTCAAATTAAATTATTTGTTTTGAAATTTACTTCAGTTTTATTTAAAATAATAAAAAGGGTGAAAAAGCTCTAAAACTAAAAAAAAACCCATTTTGCTCAACCTGAAATGATGTTCTGTTGTGAGTTGACCCAAAAGAATCCCAAATTTTAATAACCAACAGAACAGAAAAATCAGTCATTTGCACAACTGTACATATCAGGTCTGGGCACGTAAACCCAGGACACACGTTGCCAAAACAAGCCTTATGGCATCTCTACGAGTCCCTGTGGCTTCTGCAAGTCTCCTTCAAATTCCTGTAATAGCAATAACCCAGCATCAGCATATGAAAAGAATGTCTAAGACAATACAAGAACATTGCCTATTAATGAGGGCAAGAAAGAAACTTACTATTCTACTGATGTCAGTAAAAATTATAGAAGTGCAGAGATCTTACTTACGATGTTTGCTATTATGCCCAAGAAAGATTCCCATTCACACAAGCCTTAATTTCATTCCTTATTCTGCACTCTTCATCATCTTCCATTTCCCAAACATGCTACCTTCTCTCACTGAGGAAAAGCCAAAAATGCCTTTTACACTTCAGAAAATTACACTTTTAAGACACCTGGGCTAACAAGACATCCTGATGAGAGCCTATAAATATGAGGGAAAGTTGTGATGTGATATTATTGGTTTAAAATTGTTAAAATATCCATTCAAGAATTTTTCAAATAATAAATGACTGCACCAAGTCTGTGTAGGTAAAGAAAATAGTTACTGATGGGGACAGTTTTGAGCTGCATACACACAGCTATAACTGGGAGACAGAATGCTTTTTTGAATGCTCTAAAAATTTCTTTGGAATTAAGGCATAAAAGCAGCATAACAACAAGATAGCACCCGAAGGCTGTCAAAGTACTTTACGGTCTACAAGACTAATGTAAAACAAATTAAAGTAGAACTCCAGAGTTATGAACCCAAGAGTTACATACTGACCAGTCAACCATACACCTCATTTGGAACCAGAAGTACACAATCGGGCAGCAGCAGAGACCAAAAAATAAAGAAAGGCAAATACAGTATAGTGCCATTAAACATAATCTACTAAACAAAATAAAAGGAAAGCAGTATTTTCCTTTGCATAGTAAAGTTTCAAAGCTATATTAAGTCAGTGTTCAGTTGTAAACTTTTGAAAGAACCATAATGTTTTATTCAGAGTTAGGAACATGTCAGTTATGAACAACCTCCATTCCTGAGGTGTTCATAACTCTGAGATTCTACTGTACGTTTGATCTTTTTGTTGCTTATTGTTTATATTATAATAGCACCAAGATGATCCATCCAAGACAGGACTTCAATGTACAAACACAATGTGAGAGAGAGTTGAAAGAGACAAGACAACAGACAGGAAGGGAAAAATTGACACCAAGAGATGATGTGATTTGCCCAAGGTTGCACAGTCAATGGCAAACCCAGGATTAGAACCCAAACTACTGACTCCCCCAATCAGGGAAGCCCTTGATATTGCCGTGCCTGTGGGAATAGTCCCCAGAAGGAATCCCTTGTCCGTAGCAGATCTCAGGAGAGCTCTGCTTTATTGGAATAGAACACCTGTTTCTTTTCTAAAAGGAGACGGTGAGTAAGCCCCGAACTCCAACGGAAGAATTACCATGAAACTGTGAGCTGAAGATACACTGATTATTCCTGCCTGGTTGAGAGTGTAGCTATTGTGCTAGTATATATTGCTGGTGTAAAATAGGCTTTGTGTTCTATCTCACCCTATTCCAGCAGTGAGTGAACAATCTCTATAAAGATTGTGCTGTGCATCTGCAGCGCTTTGAGATTTCTTCCAGAAATGTGTTTAAACTCTGATTTTACACAACCCTGAAGCAGGGGTTTATCTTGGAAACATCAAGATCCTGAACTATAGCATGCTATTTTTCTCTAATGACTTCATCTTGGCTAACACAAGGTTGTGCCAGTCAATAGAGGGTAAAATCTCATTTTTTTATGCAACATGTATAAAAAATAAATTAGTTTTTTGCTCAAAGGCATAAAATAACTGTTGAATTTTAAAGTCTCATATGAGACCTACTACAGTTCAGATATTATATTGGTGTTTGGGAATATAAGCCCTTCTTTAAAATTTCCATAAAAATCCAATTTACTTACTTTATAATTTTAAAGGCTTAAACTATAGTGCATGGTTTGTGTTCTGTGCAGCCTTGAGCTCATTTTGCTTCTTCCTAAGTTTTCCTGAATAGTTAGTGCCACCTTCTTCCCACACTCCAAGTGCCTCTCATTGAAAAGCTAATACCCATAAGTCAAGGCTAAGCGTGGGGAGAGGGGGGAGAAGGGAGGAACCTAGCTCCTCAGAAGAAAAAAATCTACCTACTGGGAACACATCTAAAGAGTATTTTTTTAATAAATTTACATGATATGAGACCCTGCCTAGTGAATCTACACATGTGTATACACACACATACGTGCAAACTCACTCTCTCTCCACTCTACTTGTGCAGTGTGGATTTACAGGATTGGGGTAGAGGTTTTTTGGGTGGAGGGTATTGCATTGAAATTATAATACAGTCTGTTTAGTATGAAAGCCTGAAAGACTGTCCATCTTGCTGCTTTCAAGATGTTTGCTGCATTTCACACTGAGAGCCTTGTCTTATACCCCTGTCCATGTGTGAAGGGGAAACTCTGCACACACACATCCCGCCTACCTCTGAGGGTACCTTCTTCAGGACCTTGTGCTCAACAGGTCTGGAGAGCCAGAAGAGGGAAAGAAACAATAAGGTAGTATGTATTGCATGTATTTGAGAAGAAAAGCTCCAGCTTGCACCAGATCTGAAGTAATAGCTGCCCTACAGATCCTCAAAAGAGGCTGTAAGACAGGCAGCTCAAAGGAATTCTCTTTAGGGTCACATCAAGAGAAAGATGCTGGGTCATGATGGAGAATGCAGAGATGGAGGTGTATTCTAATTATGGAAAATAGTCTTTTGTAATAAATGGACTTTGTCATAAGTGTGAAGTAGCCTAGAATTAGTGTTTACCTGTAAGGGG
>ML677328.1:7492407-7616262 GCA_007922305.1 Dermatemys mawii
GTTATTTCTTTTTTCATGCAGGTCCCCACATCTGTACCCTAGAGTTCAGAGTGGGGAGGCAATCCTGACAGACTTATTGGGGATAAGCAAGGCAGAGTCAATACAATCAACGTCACAGGCCCAAAAATATGTTCTGCCCCTCCTCAGGCTCATCTTTTTCACTCTTTAGTCACAACGCATCACTCGTTGTATCAGAGAATTCCAATACTCTTACCCAAATCCTCCCCACTTTTTTTTACCCTGTGCATCCTTTCCTTTGGCCAATATCATTCCTCTGCATTACACAGTTGACACACAGCTGTAACCCCTGCCTCAACTATTGATAGCAAAATTGCAAATGTGGTAAGTGTGCTGCCTAGTCAGCCACTTTTTTCATGTCCTCCAAAGGCCTTCCAGGCCACATTCTGCTCCTGATCCACCCACCATTACTCATAAACTACACTCTCAGAACTGCCACAACCAATAACTTGGGCTTGGGTTACAGCATTTTCAAGTCTTCCTTCCTAGAAATGACTACAACACATATAAATACACAGTAAAAAAACAAACTCCACATCATCCTGTTGATGAATGGATGGTGGCGGACCTTCAAAGGAATTGATAACTGGACTGAATGTTAAGTACCTGGGACTGGGTTATCTGGATCCACTGACTTTGGTTCCTGCAGATGTACAAAATCCCTTTAGACTGACAAACCTCTAGTTACCCAGTAACAAGGAACAGAATATCCAAGGAAACAGAGATACACATAATAGTCATAAAAATAATACAGATTGCTCCCCCATTCTTCAGAACAAGTCTGTGCATTTCTCAGGAAGTGATCTCATCCTAACAATACAATATACTGTACAATATGTATTTGTATTACATTACCTTTGAGATTTTCAAGGCTCTCAGCATGGGGCTATGAGACAGAGATCCTTTTGGATTAAAAATGTGATATAAAATTCAATGGGAGCAGTGTTAAACCAACACTGAGGGCTTTTGAAAACCCCATTCTACATTCCCTTCTATGGACTCACTCAAATTATATTCCATATTAGTACACCAGCAATGAATGTCTTGTTTTATTTTTATATTTTGGTCTTTTCAAGTTTATTTAACTATTACTATATTGTCCAGGTTCTTCCCTCTGTGCAGACCCACTTACTTTAGTGGGTTTATATGGGAGAAGCTCAGGAAATATGGCTTAGGTTTTTAGTTTATTTTTTGGTAAAGGTCTCCAAAGGCCTGTAAGCATTTGGTGCCAATATACAGCAGTAATAATAAATATTAGTGTAACAACTTTGGAAAACCTAGATATAATTTCAACAGTATGTAATTTATAAATTGGGAGTAGCACCAGGGAAATAAACAAACAAATTAGGAATATAGTAATGAATTCAACATTACTTCAAATTCCCTTTTCCTTTTCTATTACCACACATTATCTTTCAACAGTAGAACCAGATCTGTAAATATGTAAAATATGCATTACTAAAATCAATCAAGAGTGCTAAAACTGTTCTCTTTCTGCAGAATCCCAGTGAAATTTCCCGTACAAAATATTGGCCCTCTCCAGAGAGAAACGTAAAACCCTGTAAGGACTGTGATCAAATGTTAGCTATCCCTGGCACAATGAAGTCTGCCCTAAGCACACTTAGTTTAATTCTTCATTTAATGTGATCATAGCCCTGGAACCAAAACAATTTTTATTACAAATACTACTGCTTCCAAGTTTTATTTTCACCAATTATCAATTCTTTGGGTGAAACTGACCCTTGGTAAGAAGCATAGGCACTGGGTTTATATCATTTTTGGTGAGACCCCAGGGTCAGTAGGCAAATCCCCCAGAAGGCGTGTAAAAGGTAGAGCCCCTTATGCTTTGAAGCCTTGCAGGGGAAGGGGAGAGTTGGAGGTGAAGCCCTCTCCCCACCTCAGGTAGACATACCATGTCAGAGTGACAGTGGGGTAGCTAGGCAAAATCTGATCGGTATAGCTACGCCATGTGCCAGGATGCAATGCCACTCAAATTTTGCTCCGCTGTCATCCCGCCTACTGACACTGTGCACCAGGTCACAATGCCTCTCATCATGAAACTGGAGTAGTGTTGTAACACCATGTGCCAAGTCACATCATCACTCAAGTTTGGGGCAACTTTAACTGCAACGTTAACTGACCCCCCTTGGAAAAATTCTGGTTGTGCTCCTGGCTCAAACATTGGTGCCATAGTTCAGAACCTGTGGGGAGGAGGCTTTGTGCCAATTCTCTGCACCATCTAAATAAACCTTCTAGATTGTATGTGGGGGTTTGAGTTTCAACACACAATCACCACCAGCCTCCTCTCCCACATTCACCCCATCTGATGACATTGTTCACAAGGCCTCTCTAAGTAGCTGTTATCAGACAACATGCTTGCTGGCTAAAGGAAATTGCAATCCAGTTTATAAGGAAGAACCATATTCTGATTGTGAGAGATTTGCCTCTTGATTTCACTGGTATATCTGCCTAAGGCATTGTTGTTTTTGGCTCAAGGCTTGTGTTAGTTCATTAGCTCTAATTCTGAGAACGTCAGGTCATAGGAATTGCCAAACCAGATTAGAGAAGTTGTCATCTAGTCCAGTGTCCTGTCTCCAATAGCATCCCATACCACATGCTTTGAGTGAAAGAATGTGCAAAAATCTCTGAAATAGAGAACTACAGAATGATCTGTCTATAGGGAAATTATTTTCTGAATACATATAAATTAGCCATTGGCTTATAGCCTGAAGCAGGAAGGTTTGTATATCTATACTGATTTCTACAGCTTTATCTCCTATTCTCATTGTTAACACAAATACTTAATCCTTTTCTAAATTCTGCTCAATTCTTAGCATCAAAGATATCTTCTAGCAATCAGGTATACAGATTAATTATGCATTGTGTAAAAATGTATTTCCTTTTACATTTTATATTCACTGATTTTCCATTTCACTGGCTGTCCTTGCATTTCTATTTGTTTTTATGTCTTCAGTTGTTCATTCTTCAGTTTCCTTCTTAGTCTTCCTAATTTCCACTTTACATTTTATCTGCCATAGTTTATTCCTGTTAGCTTCACTTGGGCTGGATTGTTATTTACTGAGGCATATATGGCTTGAACAACCTCCTGAATCTTTCCATTGATCTATTCTTTTTATATTTAATGTTTATATTACAATATAGTGTCCATACACATCAATCAGCATCAGGGTCCTATAGTACTAGGTGACACACAAATAAATATGAAGATACAGACCATTTTTATGAGGATCTTGCAGTCTAAAAAGACCAGTGACACCTGAATGGCGGGAAAGAGGGATACAATCAAATATATACAATTCTTATTACATATATATACACACACATTACATTCTGGGCAGTTTTTGCCTCTTGAATCCTTTTTTCTGAAGTAGTATGCATATCCTCTGTGACTGTTATGGTATGCTTAAGCCACCTCCATACTGACACTAGGCATTTTAATTTCCTCATCTTTAATTGAGAAGTCTTTCTGAGTAGGTTCCTAAGTTTTTTGAAATCCTTCTCTTTAAAGATTAGTGTTGTAGTGCTCGATTTTTGAATGAGTGCTCTCTTACTGATATCAAATTTAATTCTGTTCTGATCATTGTAAATGAGTGACTCCAGGTATGTATACACATAAACTGATACAGCTATGTCACTGTATTGCTTCAGTGAAGATACTACCTACCCCAATGAGAGCAGTTCTCCAATTGGTGTAGGTACTCCATCTTCCTGAGAGGCAATAGCTAGGTTGATGGAAGAATTCTCCCATCAACCAACTACTGCCTACACAAGGGATTAGGTCAGTTTAACTGTGTCACTCAGGCATATGGATTTTTCACACCCCTGAGCAACGTAGTTATAGTGACATAATGTCCTTGTGTAGACCATGCCACAAGTCTAAGTACTTCTAGAAGCAACTATATACGATATAATATAAGCGCTATTATTATTTTTATTAATTATTATTATTATAGGGGCTGATCCTGTTCCCACTGAAGTCCATAGGAATTGTGTCAGAAATTTCAATGCGAGTATGATATGATCTATTATTAGTTAAGACTAGAGTTTGTTGAAAAAATTTCAGTGGAACAGTTTTTTGTCTAAAAATGCAATATTGATTAAATAAAAGTATTCCCAAAGAACACTGATTTGAATAAAAAAATTGATGGGAAAGAGTTTAAATTAATTGTTTCCACTTTCTCATTTCAAATTGATAATGTCCAAATATGTCTACTGTTCTGATTTATTTCAAGTTGACCTGTATATATTATATTAAAATATTAATTGTAATATTATATTTTCCAGTTCCCTCTAAATTTCAGTGAGATTTGGGTGCTTAACTTCCTTTGAAAATTACAGACTAAAAGTGCATTTTTCCTAAGAGACGGGGTTAATTTGAGTATTATTACCAAATTTCAATTTGGTTAATTACATTTTGCTTGCCTAAATTTCCTTTTCATATTGAAAAGGTTGGAATAATCTTCAATATTTTACAATGTGCTGTTAAACAGCTACTACAGTCTACTCAATGGTAGTTGCATTTTCAATAGTGGTAATGCTTTATGAGTACCACTTACCTACAATCCAGGAGAGCAAAGACAAATCAAAATGATTTCTAATTAGCTTCTCTTTTGAAGTGTAGAAGGAAAATGAAACAAATTGAATGTTTAACAGTTACAATAAATAAAAGCCAAGAGTATGTACATGAATTCGTATTACTTGAAGCAAACACTTGCATATTCACTCACTGTTTTATGTTGTAATAAAACTTGTATCAAAAGAGGAAAAAAGCTTTGGGAAATATAGTGTCAGAAAAGAAATATCACCCAGAGCCAGAAAACTGACATCATACAGCAATGACCTCACCATGTCTCCAGCATTGTTTTACCAGACCCATCAATAGACCTGCCTGTACACAACACCATTCCATAGTTATCTATCAAACAACAACAAAAAAAAAACAACCCCAAAAATAAATCTTATCTGATTTGTGGAATTTTCCCTTTCTTTTGTATGCTGATCCTTCAAGAACTGTCTTGTCTGTCTATCGAACCAGTCCTTTGTCCTGGGAAGTACAAGTAATTTCCAGTACTGTAATATTTGCTGCTTTGCTACCAATAAGGCTAGTAAAAACTAGCTTCCTTATGAGCCAGTAATTGAAAGCTGCAATATAAACAATCCCAGCTGGAACAAAAGAGAAGCCTCTTTCATTAAACAAATCCCTAAGTGTACCTCTTCTCAAAAGCCCCTAATTTTGGGGCACCACAATAGATTTGTTTTGTAGGCTATATAAATTTACATCACCTGATAATCTGGATGGTTATGTGAAAGAGAGCCTGGGGATCCCCCAGGTCTCCAACACCTATCTGTATTTTTATGCCTATTGTAGACATGAGCTGGAGTCTAATGGCTGCAAAAAAACCCAACAAAAAACTAGTGAATTATCTGGGCCTTTTCTGTATTTTGTCCCATTTTTTCCATGCATGGTTAAGAGAACTCTTCAATCCTTACTCTATTTATGCTGAACTACCTCCCATCCGTTTTTCCAGTGCCATCATTAAAACGTATTTACACTGATGCATCAGGTCTAGCATTCTAACAAATTTTTCTTGCAAACTAACAAAGTCTCAGAATAATCCTCTGTGCTGTCATTAAAAGGACCTGTAGCCTGGATGCCTTTCACCTCACAAGTATAATTTAATAAGCAGTTTTGAGTTAGCTGGTCTTACGTTGGTGCAACTCCTGTGACATTAATGATGAATACTAACTAGTTCAATAGTGACTCAGACCCTATGTAATATTTTGAAATAGTGTAATTAAATTTGCCTCCAATAGTCTTAATATTGAGAGCCCTACCTTTTCTAACTATTTGCATAATTTATCTCTACCTTCTTTTTATTTCTTCTTTTTTCCATGCTTCTGGCACTGGAGGTTTTGTTGCAACTCCAAGCACACTATTATATCAGCATGCAATGAAGGAAAAAAAATAGACATTAAGTAGCTAAATAGTTCAAGTCTGCAAAGTGCTCTGAAGCTTTGAAGAGCCATGGAAATGGTATTAATATTAAAACAAATTGGAAGATTTTATTAGCACAAAGGAAACAACGGATGTCTGTACTTCAATGATTGCAGGGTGTTTGATGATTGTGTAACTTTTTCATAAAGACAAGGAAGAAGTTCATTATGTATAATGAAAATTATTGGCAAGTCTGTACCCAGCCCTGTAGGAGTGTAAAAGGGAACTTGGGGTCAAAGGACACAATGCGCCTTCCGATCACACTGAGTCTTCGGCTTGGTCTACGTTACAAACTTATGTTAATTCAACTATGAGCAGCAATTACACCTATGTAACTCCCAATGTAGACAGCGCTATGTCAACAGGAGAGCTTCTCCCGTCAACATAGTTACTGCCTCTCGAGGGGGGGTTGTGTGAATTTAGTACAACGACAGGAGAAGCTCTCCTCTCAAAATCTTCACTAAGCACTCCAGTAGCGCATCTGCACTGGCGTAGCTGCATCACTGCAGCGCTGTGAGTGTAAACAAACCCTTTGTTCAGGGGCTGGATGCAATTACTGTTCTATCATTCCCTTGAGCACAAGGATTCCATGAATCGAGTGTAAACTCCCCAGGATCATAATGCCAGGAACAGTAATAGCTGCCTCCAATTGAATGGGAGGAGGTTGGCTACGGTGTCACCTCCATTGATACCTATAGCAGAGTGTTCAAGCTCTCACTGAGCTCCAATGAGCGTCATGAATGCCTTCAAAGAGATCCAGTTCAGCACTGTGTCTCTATAATAATTTAATAAGTTATAAGGAACCATTTCATCACTGCAGCTCCCAAATTACAATAGTTCATTTTAAGGGAAACAGTCATTACTTGAATAATCTGTGCTTGTTTAATTTTTTCTCACTTTCTCTCTGACCAAAGACATACATGGATAATACAAATGATTGTTATCTCTAATACGCCACAGAAAAAGAAGCTGGCCCCTTGTATCTATAAAGGATAGGATATGTGATATTTCTATTTTATGCAATACATTTCAGAACTGCATTCCTAAATTCTCTCCTTCATATTGACAAGCGATTCCTTTTCAATATGTTAATATTACATTA
Source organism: Dermatemys mawii (assembly GCA_007922305.1). NCBI lineage: Eukaryota > Metazoa > Chordata > Testudines > Dermatemydidae > Dermatemys > Dermatemys mawii. Next base: position 7,499,544 of record ML677328.1, read on the forward strand.
GCCATAGAGGCCATTTATCATTGAACAAAGCTTTTATAAATTAATGGCAAATAAAGTCTTAAAGAAAAAAGCTAAATGTATCACATATGGTACATTTATTCATACAACGCTGTTTGGTATGATTCAATACCATTCTATTTGTCACAAAGAGAACAGAACATACCGTTAATTTCATTATTACTGCCACAACCTTTCAAATACAAGAATATTTCTGTCATTTTTTTTATTTGAGACATGACTTTTTGATTGTCTATTGTATGTCCAAGGGTTTTAGTAATCACTTACTTTGTGAATCGTGGACATATTTTAACCATTCTTTGTTATGGAACACACCGACCATTTATGGCATAACTACGTTAGGCATTTTATAATGTAATGGATTTGTGATGACGTAGATGAACATATTCCATATTTCAAGTCTTAATGGGTGTTATGTACAAACTTTAAAAGTGAATTTCATTTATGAGGACTTATCTCAGATGACTGATAATGGAATATCAAGCTGTCTACTTAGAAATCACCTGTGTGAAATTTGCCAGAGTACTGGAAAAATATCTAACTTTGTACAGCAGACAATGCAAATTGTTATTGTTATTATTTCTATTATAAAAGCACCAACAAACCCCAATTATGGACTAAGACCCAGAGGTGTACAGACTGACAGAGGAGCACAAGGAAACAGTGAGACAATAATGGTCAACACCCTAGGGGGTAGTCTCAGCCCACCCATGCTTTTCATGCAATATGGAAAAGGAGAATTTAGAGGACGGATTTGAAGGACATCACTGAAACAGTTCTGTGGATGTTTCCAAGGAACTCCTCCAATCAGTGGAAGCTAAAAAGTGCTTCTTTGAAAATTTAACAAATAGACAGAGAGGGTTGGCATCATCAGCACAGTGTAGGAGAGCACTGACATCAGGAGAGCACATGAGAAATGAGACATGGCATGGGGACAGTTCATGAAAGGCCTTGAAAGTAAAGACAAGTTGTTTCTGTTTCATGCTATGGAGAGGCGAGAAATCAAAGAAGGAATACAAAAAGGGAGGAGAAAAGGTCCAAGAAAGAAGCCTGGAAAATGACCCTTGTAGCAGTGTTTTGAATTACTATAAGTAGGACAAGACTGCATTTTTCAAAACCCAGAGAACAGATACTGCAATAGCCAAGGCACAAGGGATTGAGAGCATGGATGTGAGCTTAAGCTGCATGAATGGAAAAGCAAAGCTGTATCTTAGAGATGTTATGCAAGCAAAATCAGTAAGATTTAGACATAGACCAAATGTGAGGATCTGGACCAGGGGTGGGCAAACTGCATCCCATGGACTAAATCTCTCTGGCCCCCCAAGCTCTTGGCTGAGAATGCTAGCTCCTCCCCTTCCCCCGCTTTCCACCTCCCCTCCCCGCACCAGCGTGCCGTGTGAGCAGTGCTCTGGGGGAGCGGAGCTGTGTGACATCTGTGTCCAGGCCAGACTCCTCTGCCCCGGAGCCAGATGTCATGCAGCCCCACAGCATGCTGAGGGAGGGGAGGGAAAAAAAGCGGGGGAGGGGGAAGGGGCCGGAGGCAGGGGGTTGGATAAGGGCCAGAGGGTCTTGGGGGGTGGTCAGGGGACGGGGGGTTGTATAGGGCATGGGAGTCCCAGGGAGCCTGTCAAGGGGCAGGCTTGTGGCTGGGGTCGGGGAATTCAGGGGACAGGGAGCAGGGGGGCTGGATAGGCGGTAGTGTCCTGGGGGGCGATTATGGGACAAGAGCAGGGGGGCTTAGATAGGGGATGGGATCTTGGTTGGGGTGGGGGTCTCTGGAGGGAGTAGTCAGGGGACAAGGAGCAGAGGGGTTGGATGGGTCATGGGTTCTGAGGGGGGCAGTCAGGGGGCATGAAGTGGGAGAGGGTTGGATAGGGGGCAGGACCAGGCTGTTTGGGGAGGCACAGCCTTCCCTACCTGGCCCTCCATAAAATTTTGGACCCCAATGTGGCCCTTGGGCCAAAAACTTTGTCCACCCCTGATCTGGACAGCGGGCAAAGTAAGAGATAATGTCCAGGGTGACAGGATCTTGGGGCTGCTCATAGTAACTATGGAAGGGAAGGAGATGGCTTTGTGGGGCAAAGAATAAGGGCTCTGTTTTGATCACTATGTTGATCTTAAACTGCTGGCCAGACATCCATGAAGAGAAATCAGATAGCCAGGTTAAGATTTTAGTCTGGGAAAGAGGAGATGAGTGCAGAGTGGAGAGGTAAATCTGTAATTCACCAGCATTCAGGGGAGAGTTAAATCTGTGTTTCAGATGAGATTGCCCAGACACAAGCTGTAGAGGGAGAAGGCAGGGGGAAAATGAGCTTGTTCTGTTTCTAATGGCCATGTCCACAATACAGAAACCACTGTAACAATTGGCCCTGCGATGAACATTCCCATAGACAAACCTAGAAGAAAGGCCACAGATTATGGGTCTGATCCCGCAGTCCTTACTCAGACAAAAGTCCCATTGATTTGAATGGAAATTTTGTTGAGCAATGACTTAAAGTTGGAGACAGGAAGGATGAACTCTCTTTTCATTTCTAAAGATGATCCTCCCAAGTTTAAGGGGAAGGTACATCAACAGGATGATGTCTGGATGTTTACATGCTGGAGGCTGCCTGTATTTGTTCTGTTGATAAATAGACAGCTTCAGTCTGCAGAGAATTGCCAGTATGAAAGGGCAGAATTTATGCTAGCAGCAAAGGGCAGATCAAGTGGCATTATGCAGACAGTACTGGATTCTTTGTGTCTCTTGTTCACATTTAGAGTCATCCGCAGAGGAATCAAATTACAGTATTTGAACAAGAATCAGAGGGGTAGCCATGTTTGTCACTTCTGCAATTCCAGACTAAGAGACCTGTGGCACCTTAAAGACTAACTAAAATTTTAGAGCATAAGCTTTCGTGGGTTAATACCCACTTCGTCGGATGCATGCAGTGGAAGTATGCAGGGGCAGGTATAAATAGGTAGGCAAGAACCAGGTGGGAGATAACAATGTTAGTCCAATGAGGCTGAACCAGCTTGTTATCTCTAATCAGGGAGGGTGAGGTGTTCCTCTAGCAGCTGAACTGGAGGTGTGAACAGCGAGAGAAGAGAAACTGCTTTTGTAGTTAGCTAGCCATTCAAAATCTCTATTCAGTCCCAAATTGATTGTGTCAAATTTGCAAATGAATGACTCAAAAAATACTTTCAAGACTACATAGAACAGCGCACTGATACACAGACACCATCCCACCAGCAGCACAAGAAGAAGAACTCCACATGGACTCCCCCTGAGGGTCGAAATGACAGTCTGGACCTATACATAGAATGCTTCTGCCAACGTGCACAGGCAGAAATTGTGGAAAAACAACATCGCCTGCCTCACAACCTAAGTCGAGCAGAACGCAATGCTATCCACAGCCTCAGAAACAACCCTGACATCATAATCAAAGAGGCTGATAAAGGAGGTGCTGTTGTCATCATGGACAGGTCTGACTACCAAAAGGAGGCTACCAGACAACTCTCCGACACCAATTTCTACAGGCTACTTTCCTCAGATCCCACTGACGAATATACTAAGAAACTGCACCGTCTACTCAGGACACTCTCTATATTAACACAGGAACAAATTAACATGCCCTTAGAACCCCGACCGGGGTTATTCTATCTTTTACCCAAGATCCACAAACCTGGAAATCCTGGACGCCCCATCATCTCGGGCATTGGCACTCTCACTGAAGGACTGTCTGGATATGTGAACACTCTACTCAGACCCCACGCCACCAGCACTCCCAGCTATCTCCGTGACACCACCGACTTCCTGAGAAAACTACAATGCATTGGTGACCTTCCAGAAAACACCATCCTAGCCACCATGGATGTAGAGGCTCTCTACACAAACATCCCACACAGAGATGGAATACAAGCTGTCAGGAATAGTATCCCTGATGATGCCACAGCACAAGTGGTTGCTGAGCTCTGTGACTTTATCCTCACACACAATTATTTCAAATTTGGTGACAATATATACCTCCAGACCAGTGGCACCGCTATGGGCACCCGCATGGCCCCACAGTATGCCAACATCTTTATGGCTGACCTGGAACAACGCTTCCTCAAATCTCGTTCACTCATGTTCCTTCTCTATGTACGCTACATTGATGACATCTTCATCATCTGGACCCATGGGAAAGAAACTCTGGAAGAATTCCACCATGATTTCAACATCCTCCACCCCACCATCCATCTCAGCCTGGACCGGTCTACACAGGAGGTCCACTTCCTGGACACCACGGTGCAAATTAATGACGGCCACATCACCACCCTATACCGAAAACCTACCGACAGCTATGCCTACCTTCATGCCACCAGCTTCCACCCCCGGCACACCACACGATCTATTGTCTACAGCCAAGCACTGAGGTACAATCGTATTTGCTCCAGCCCCTCAGACAGAGACCAACACCTACAAGATCTCCACCAAGCTTTCTCAAAACTACAATACCCGCACAAGGAAATAAGGACACAGATCAACAGAGCCAGATGTGTACCCAGAAGCCTGCTGCTGCAAGACAATCCCAAGAAAGAAAACAACAGACCACCACTGGCCATCACCTACAGTCCTCAGTTAAAGCCTCTCCAATGCATCATCAGTGATCTACAACCCATCCTGGACAACAATCCCTCACTTTCACAGGCCTTGGGAGGCAGGCCAGTCCTGGCCTACAGACAACCTGCCAACCTCAAGCATATTCTCACCAGCAACAGCACACCGCGCCATAATAACTCTAACTCAGGAACCAATCCATGCAACAAACCTCGATGCCAACTCTGCCCACACATCTACACCAGCAACACCATCACAGGACCAAACCAGATCAGCTACACCATCACTGGTTCATTCACCTGCACATCTACCAATGTAATATACACCACTATGTGCCAGCAATGTCCCTCTGCTCTGTACATCGGCCAAACTGGACAGTCCCTACGAAAAAGGATAAAGGGACACAAATCAGATATCAGGAATGGCAATATTCAAAAACCTGTAGGAGAGCACTTCAACCTCATCGGACACACCATAAAAGATTTAAAGGTCAGCATTCTGCAGCAAAAAAACTTCAAGTCCAGACTGCAAAGAGGGACTGCAGAGCTGTAATTCATTTGCAAATTTGACACAATCAGTTTGGGACTGAATAGAGATTTTGAATGGCTAGCTAACTACAAAAGCAGTTTCTCTTCTCTCGCTATTCACACCTCTAGTTCAGCTGCTAGAGGAACACCTCACCCCTGATTAGAGATAACAAGCTGGTTCAGCCTCATTGGACTAACCCTGTTATCTCCCACCTGGTTCTTGCCTACCTATTTATTCCTGCCCCTGCATACTTCCACTGCATGCATCCGATGAAGTGGGTATTAACCCACGAAAGCTTATGCTCTAAAATTTTAGTTAGTCTTTAAGGTGCCACAGGTCTCTTTGTCAGTATTTGAACAGAAAGGAATGAAGGATTTCTCCTTATGTCAAACCAATCATGCTCCCCTCAAAATGCCCATGTGAAAAATCCCCATAGTCAGTAAAAATCAACTGAAAATCATCTTTTTAAAGAGTCAGGGAAAGTTAAATATTTTCCATTTTCAGCTTGAATTTTTGAGGAGTGAATGCCTTTTCTCCACAAACAAGTACGTTTTGATGTTAAATTAATGATATTTCTGTGCCAAAAAGGGCAGTTTCCAATTAGGGTAAATTCTCCAAAATTTACACTTTCCACCATGGGTGAAATTCTGCCATTTTCATTGTGATGTCAAATTTCACTCTAAATAAAGACCTGATATTTTAGTATAAGCTCTCTATAAAGCCTAGTTGGTAACAAATCCTATTTGGATTCTAGAATCCATACTAGAAAACTATTAGAACATTCAATTGACCTCTATGCCAATTTATTTTAAAAATTCAGTGTGGGCCAAAATGTATGATTTAGTCACAGATCTACAAAGGAAGTGCTGCAGAAATATACCAACCAGTTGGGAGTTAGGGGAGGAATTCTGCCTCAGTAAGTAAAAATCCCTCTGAGCAACCTGTAGTGCCGAGAGACTGTAACATTTTGCACAGTCCATTAGGATGGCAGCTAACTCCACAGTGTGACCTACTTGCTCCACAGGATAGTGAAGAGTTGGAACTGAAGCCATGGTTCCACCTGTTTCCCCAATTCCCCTGGGTATACCTAGGGAGCAGTCCCTGCTCCACAAAGTGCAGGAACTGCAAGTGCTGATCACATGGTGAAGCTGTGGGGAAAGGGAAACAATTCCTATATGCTCTCTTTCCCCTCATGCACCCACATAAGGGCTTCACAATTAGGCTCTATATGTTAGTATTTTTACAGTCTTGTTTTTCATTGTCTCCAGAGAAGAAACATCTACCGGTTCCCTTAACAGACTACTCCACAAACCCTGTATCTCTGTCAGCATTTTTTCTTGAGCTGCAGCCTAAACAGTCCTTCGCTTCACTTTAGTTTTGTGACTGCCAGTCACACACCCAATATTGTACTAAATAATTCCTTTCCCTCTTTTGTTCTTTATTCCCTTCAAACCGGCCCTTAGGCCCCCAGGCCCCCTAACCCCATTCATCACTTAGCCAAGCTATAGCATTCATATTTATTTATTTTTCTTAATCTTTCCATTAAATCATTCCTTCAAATCTCTGAATAATTTTTGTGCCCTTCTCTGAACCCCATCAGTTTGCTCTGACCTTTCTGCTAAAAGGGTCCAGAGAACTGAATGCAGTATTCTAGATGTGATTCTATTACCTCCCTGCCCTGTACATATTGCCCTGATGTATGGAATCCAGAATTGCATTGTAGACATCTCTCTCCCCCTCTCAATCCCATAGAATTTATTATAAACCCTAACATAGCATCTGTCACAGCTGAAACACTGTTCCAATGACTTTCTTCCTAGGGGACTGACAGAAGGCACTACTCAGTGGAGACATCTAAAACTTATTATTTTTGTTTTGTAACATATATTGGGGCACCTTTGCCCTCAGAAAGGTGCCCATTTTATTACTGTACAAATTAAAACAAACAAAAACACACACTAGCTTGGACAAAGAACTATCAAGTATTCTTTCAGGAACAAAACTGAACTAGCAAGGGATAGAGGTAGGCAACCTATGGCATGCGTGCCAAAGGCGGCACATGAGCTGATTTTCAGTGGCACTAACACTGCCAGAGTCCTGACCACCTGTCTGGGGGGGCTCTGCATTTTAATTTAATTTTAAATGAAGCTTCTTAAACATTTAAAAAACCTTATTTACTTTACATACAACAAGAGTTTAGTTATATATTATAGACTTGTAGAAGGAGACCTTCTAAAAACGTTAAAATGTATGACTTGCATATGAAAACTTAAATTAGAGTGAATAAATGAAGACTCAGAACACCACTTCTGAAAGGTTGTTGACCCCTGAGATAGACTATACACCCTAATGTGTCTTTTTTTCCCCCTAAGGTTTATGATTCTTACGGCATAATGAAGTAGCAAGCAGAAGTGAAAACCTGGGATTTTATTTACTTCCAATATATGCTCACTTTAGAAATATATGGAAATAAATCAAAATGTACTCATTTTTTCATTATTTTATGTATTTAACAGTACTTACGTTGGAAAATAAAAACATAAATCATTGAATTTCAAAAGGGTTGGGCTATAAGTGATCATGTAAATAGAGAGGTAATACGTCTAGTGATCAGAACATGGGGCCAAAAATCAGAACAGCTCTTTGGTTCTATTTCTAGTTCTGCTCCTGATCTGCTGTATGATTGTGGGCAAGTTCGTGTGTGGCAAAATAACTCAGATGACACCTCAACTTTGATTTCCTGGCTACCAGTTGGTCTGTCTTTAGACCTTGGAACACATGGAGCCTACAATTATTTCTTTGGTTGATAATCTCTTTTTAACAAGACAGAGGTCAGGTGCCCATGCTGACTTTTATATCTTGCAGCAATCTTTGATACAGTTCATCAATGAGCTGCTGTTTGCTCCTCTGCAGGAAATGGCAGGGGTAGGAAGGATAGCTTTACAGTGGTTCCGTTTATGCCTTTCAGCTGAAACCAAAGGATTGTGATGAGTAATTGGTTATACTCTCACAATTCCATTCTGTCTCCCCTCCTGCTCAGCATTTACGACAGGCTGATGGAAGAGATGATGTGAAGTTTTAGGCTTCAGTACCATTAGTTTGATGATAATACTTAGCTCTGTGTGTCCTCATTGAACCCAGATTTCACAGTCTCAATGGATTTCCTGTTCTAGGCTTAATTAGGGTTCTTGATAAAAGCTAGATGAGACAATGCAGAAAAGAGAAAAATGAAGCTGAATGGGCCAATGAAAAGCTACTTAAGCAACGAAAGGAGTGCATTGTTGCTCCCGCTGTTGAAGAATATTTCCAATCCCAAACTCAGTAGTTTGTAATATTGGGGTCTTATTGAACTGATTTAGTGTCTTGGATTCCCAAGAGATAGAAATGACCTAAAGTGAGAGTGTATCCTGTTCTCTGTATTTGAGGGTTGTAACTACCCACTCTCTGTGGATCAGCACAGATGTTGGCTTGTAACACATACTCACTAGTGGATTATAAGCACAAGTTACATTTCTAAATTTCACTTAATTGTAGCACATATAGACTGAGAATTTAGCTCATGAATGAGCAGGGGTGACAGAGAAAAAGGAGTATTTGATTTGTTTCTGGTTTTGGCAAAAGGTTGTCTTATTTTTTCTAATAGTCACCCAGACAGCATGATTTAGTGTAATATAAGGAATTAAAATTACAGTACTAACATTTTGATTATAAAAGCATGTTGAGATCCTCAGAGAAAAAAAATAAGTGAAAAATGCTAATTGTTAAAGGAATACCATGTAAGAGTTTCATGTATTACTTTTGTAAAATAATTTCATATATATTCTACTGAAATATACATTTACCAAAATAGTACGCATATAGTACAAAAATCATGTCTAGTAGTATGGTTTTGTGGGAAAAGTAGTAAAGAAATTAAACCAATGGGCCTAATTCTGTCTCTGGTTTCACACAGACACAACTTCACTGACAATGGAGTCACTACTGATTAAAATCAGTGTTAATGAGATCAGAATCAAGCTTGATAATTTTAGTGACACAAAAAAAGTTTTAATCAGGATTGGAAGAAAGTTAGCAGCAGCACACACAGTATCTCTGGCAAGTGTTTGGGACTGGTATCTGGTATCTCCAAATGTCCAGGTCAAAGTTGTTTCTTATATGCAATGAAAATTGCTATTTGTCTTTGGTTTTTGGTGGACCCTCAGCCATATAGGTAGGGTAGTAATTTCTGAGTGACAGACCAAGTTTATGTTCTTATAAAACACTTAATGTGCTTTAAGTCACACACAGGTGAGAACAGCAGGTTTAATTGTCCCCTCATTTATGCCTTTGCAAATCAGGAGTAACTTCAGTAAAGTTAGTGGGGTAGGTAAGAGAAGAATCAGGTATATTGTCTTGGAAATAGACTTCATCCTCAGAACTTGAACACTGAGCTTTGTTTTGGCTGAAGCAGAATTATAGAGCCGAAAAACTGTCAGTTCTATCCCTCTTTTCAAAACAATAATAGGAACCAGGTGTATACCATCAATACATAAAAGAGCGGAACTTTGAACAGTATTCAATCTTCCATTCTCAGTGAGGAATTAACTTACTGCAGAAATACACAACTCTTGATGCTTAGAAACCGGAACAATACCATGTTTATATGTTCGCTATTTTTTTCTGCATTTGTACCACACTGCATTTTTATAAGGGCATAGTGTCTATGTTATGCGTCGTTAATATTCCCTTTCTTTTTAAACTTATTTAAGGGCCTGATGCAAAGGCCATTGAACTCTCATTGATTTCAACAGGCTTTAGATCAGGCTCTAATCGAGCTCTACTAGTCTCCACCTAACTACTTTTAGAGTAAAGTTACCATTTAGAGCAGGTGTCTCCAAACTTCGTGAGATGAGAGCCATATTAGATTTTTGACGGGGCTTCGTGGGCTGAAGCAACTGTGAAAAAATTCAATATATGCAAATATATGCAAAAAAACCCTTTTGCTCCTCCAGCTGCTGCTGCGGCCCCCTCCCGCTTGCTCCTCTGGCCGCTGCCGCCCCCCCGCCACCCTCTGCTCCTCCGGCTGCTGCCAGATCTGAGTTACTACGGATCTGAGTCATCTCTCCGCATATGGGGCCGCTGGCAGCTGCTCGCAGGGGCGGGGGCAGCGGCAGCTTCTCCATGTGCCTGCTCGACATGCCTACTTATCTGGAGGGCCGGACAAATCGAAGCCGCGGGCCAGATCCAGCCCCCGGGCCGTAGTTTGGAGACCCCTGATTTAGAGAATGCAAACATGTGTCAGAGAAGTTAGATGAAACACTAAACAAGACAAATATCGTGGACATGTCAACGCCTGGTTTAAATCAGATCAGAATTGAAAAGTTAAAAATTAAATTATATATTTCAAGGATTGAAAGAGGGCCACAGGAGAAAAATGTTAATATCACAACCTCATCGCTATGCAAAGCAGCAACAACATAGTGGTTTGATATATGTTATAACTATAAAAAGGAGTTAGAAATTTCATCTGACTTGCTATGAACAAAGTCTTGTTCTTGAGCCTGCTGTGGCTGTGTATTCAATAACCCATCTCCCCTAATATCCAAAAGTTCAGCTCAGTACAATATTTATTTATGAAAAACGTATCTAGCTGTGAAAGCTGGAAAGGCTCTTGGGATGCATTAGCTCTCTTTGTTCATACCTAACCAGGCAATTCGAACATGAACTCTGTTTTAAAGAGATCACACAAGAAAAGCTTTCATTCCTTAGAGCATCTGCAAATGCCAAGTATGTTATTTTTGAACACCTATGTTTAAATTAGAGCTTGTGGGAATCTGCTTTCATCATTGGCTTGATTGAAACTGAAGAAAACTTGAATCATCCACTTATGTCTCCTTTTTTCCCTCCCTTCCAGCCTTCACATCCTGTTCAATGCTAAAATGTCCTATAATATATGTATTAACCTCTGAGATTTTCCCCCTATAATTCTATGAGTAATGTCAAGTCACATGTCTAAAATCTGTGTGCTACTGACATAGATTGGGCAAGTGGGCAAATATTGTGCAAAACAGAGAGGAAAATACTCCATATCATGCCCCCTGGTTTCCACCTGCCTACTAAAATGGTTTTTCTCTAGTGAAACACCCAGCCTTGGTTCCAAAAATGGAAGGGAGTATAGGATTGTCAACCTTCCAGGATTGCCCTGGAGTCTCCAGGAATTAAAGACTGATCTTTAATTTAAAATAATGTCATGATGAAATCTCCAGGAATTCACTCAATCAAAATTGGCAGTTCTAAGGGAGTACATTTCCCCAAGGTTACCTCATTCACTTCCTATCAGGCTAATGTGAAAGCAGTTGAAGAAAAAATAATGCAGTGCCTTAATTTCATCTCTCTTAGACTCGTCCACACCTGGCTCTCCAGCCAAACTAAACTATGTCTTCTAAGGGTACAGTCTCATAATCCAAATCAACAACAAAAATTCAGACAAAACAAATTTTGTCCCCAGTTTGCTTATGGGGTCACAGGTTCTCCACATTATGTCTGTGGTAATATCCTAAGGGTTTCCTTGTCCAACTATTGACTCCCTCTGAGGTGGACTCCTGAGCCCTGTTCTAATGAGACAAAAAGTTCCTGCTCTTTCCCAGTATTTTACTGTTATGAGCAATAGGAACTTCTATAGCATGGGAACATTTATATACCTTAACTCTCTTTCCCAGCATGCCTCAGAAACATTTAAAATTTAGTTTGAAGTACTAAACACTGCTGTGTTCCCCCAGTCTTCTGCCCAATACTAAAACATACTCCCAGCGTGTTTTAGTATTGGGCAGAAGACTGGAGGAACACAGTAGTTTTACATCTGGAAGCTGCCTTAAATTTAACCTGATTTGGCATTTCAACTGTCATGGGTCCTGAGAAGTAAATGTCCAGAAAGGGAAACATTATCTACATTAATCAAGGAAATATCAACTGACTGAGGACAATAAAAAAGTAATACCTCTCTCCATCCCCCCAAAAAACCCTGAGTTAAAAATCTATTTGTATATTTCATTGTGTTATACTGTCTTCAGCTTTGGTTGGGAGAATTCACCACCATCTTAATAAGTAATATATTCCTCTGGTAATTGTTATGGATACAGGGTAAGATGCATTTTTGACTTCTCAAGTGCACCCTGAGGTCTCAGGCCTGACGTTGACGACTTCTATCAAGGGTGGAACCACATCATTCAATCAATCTAGGATCTCTCGGTGGCAACCTGCCTGTTTACCAGCCATATTAACACCACAGCCCAACTGCATTTGGCAATGGTAAGCCCTTTTCCTAAAGGAACCTGTGATCAGCAAGCTAATAAAAGTGACCCAAAACCAGCTTCTTCAAAACCATATACCTGTTAGCCTACCAAAACCTTAATCTTTCATCGCAAGGTTTTGTAAATTCCATTCATTTCAGTTACCTTCATCTCTGGGCTGGGAGAAGCAGACTGCCCTCCTACATTCTCTCCATGTTTCAGTCTCGCTCCACCCGACACCCAGCTGGACAGCTGCTGACACTCCACGCAAGTCCCATTTCATCCTTAAACAGTGTATCAAAGGTTTTAGCTTCCTCTGTCACCCTAAGTTTAGGTCTGGAAGAGTCCAGCTTGCAAGACTAGCTGGAGCTAGGCAGAGGTTATTCTCCAGTCTCTAGCTTTCCCCACTGTTTCCTCAAGAACCGTTGGCATTATCTGGACTGTACCCTATCTTTGCCATTGTTTCGTTTCCTGTTGGTTTCCCACTTCCAACCTCCTTTGATGTAACTCTATTCAGCCAGGCATGATAATCATAGAATCCTGGAATATCATGGTTGGAAGGGGCCTCAGGAGGTCATCTAGCACAACCCCCTGCTCAAAGCAGGACCAATCCCCAACTAAGTCATCTGGGCCAGGGCTTTGTCAAGCCTAACCTTAAAAACCTCTAAGGAAGGAGATTCAACCATCACCATAGGAACCCATTCCAGTGCTTTACCACCCTCTTAGTGAATTTTTTTTTTCCTAATATCCAACCTACACTTCCCCCACTGCAACTTGCGACCATTACTCCTGATTCTGTTATCTCCTACCATTGAGAACAATCTAGATCTATCCTCTTTGGAACCCCCTTTCAGGTAGGTGAAAGCAGCTATCAAATCCCCCCTCATTCTTCTCTTCTGCAGACTAAACAATCACAGTTCGCTCAGCCTCTCTGCCTAAGTCATGTGCTCCAGACCTTTAATCATTTTTGTTGCTCTCTGCTGGACTCTTTCCAATTTTTCCACATTCTTCTTCTAGTGTGGGGCCCAAAACTGGTCACAGTACTCCAGATGAGGCCTCACCAGTGCCAAATAGAGGGGAATAATCACATCCCTCGATCTGCTGGCAATGCCCCTACTTATACAACCCAAAATAACATCACAATAATGTCACAAACTAAGATGCATAGGATATCTGTAAAATGTACAGGTATTTTCACCATTCTGCAAAGAACAATTATACTGTTATTTCTCTCAGAGCTTATCAGTGGGTCAGATTAACTGCACTGATTGCAAGGGGTTGAAATTTAAAATTTCTTCCATCAGAAATGGTATTCACTCTCTTCACAGCATCCCCAGAAATAGAGGATCACAGAGTGGTAAAAGTTCAGTGCATCTCCTAACAGGCCTAGCATTGTACTCTCAGCCTAGCATCACTTGCTTTTGGGGCTATGCAGGCCAGCTCCATGCCAGTGGGGGTGGTGTTTGCAAGTGGCTTACAACATTGCTTCCCCAATCTAAGTTGACTTTCTGTTAAGAAGGGCCCAAACTGGGTTCTCCTGGAAATATTTTGTCATGAGCAATAATTGGCTAAGACAGGACTCTGAGTTCCAATAGTTTTGTGCTATTTAACCCACAGCTGGTCAACAGTTGCTTGCCTCGACAGGCTAATCATTTGTTGAGACAAAGACGATGTGGGCTCTCAGTGGAGGCAAAGGGCTCTGCGTGGGTTGATCTTTGTACAGGATCAAGTCCTTAACTTGGATGACATGGAGACCCAATAGGTTATTTGTGTCTACAAAACTAAGAAGGCACCTTCTGCAAACTGAAGCAAAAAAAAAGATGCAGTTGTTGCTCTTGTTTATAGAAATTCTAGTGTGAGTCACAACCATATATTCATTTTCCAGATGAGAAGGTGAGAAGCAAATATTGTCAAGTCCCAAGTTATTTGCTACCCTACAGAGGCCTCAAAGCCAGTACTCTCTGGTAAGTACTGCAAAAATAGAATCCTTTCGCTCTTAATAGTCTTCAAGAATGTCATCTCTGATTATAAAATACACACAGCATATCACAAAAGGAAGCTGAATCATGAGTTTCCATTGTTGCAGAATACTAACAGCAATTAGTTTTAATGCTGGACTGAACATTTTTACTAAAGTTCTATTAACCAAATCTATTTGCAGATAATTATCCAACTAGACCATAAAAATATAATTACTTAAATTTATGCAAACCACCTAAATATTTCCATGGGTTATCAAAATAAATAATGACTTAAAAATATTGCATCAGAGTAAACCCCCACCTTGTTTATGATCTTACTTCCTGTATCACAAAGAGTGTAAAGGAGCATATTTTGCTCTTATTGATAAGGAGAAAACACAGGAATAGTTTGTGAAGAGACATTTAATAAGCAAGTTTCAATATACCTGGAGTAAGGGCATAGATTTCTGTCTCCAGTTTAGGACAAAGTAATAACACGGTCTTGCTTCTCAGTGCCATTCAGGTCAATTTTAAAAATAAATGAACTGATGCTTACTGTTTCCCTTATTTCATTCTATCAGAGGGATAAGATTAATTGGATATTACAGTTCTTAGTCAACTAAATGTGCTTAGGCATTCAACACTAATTTTTCATGGTAACGAGGAATGTTGAAAGGGTTGGAAGCAATCTAAGAAGACTCCTACACTAACTACCAAGTGATACACTTCTTGTCACTGCTGAGAACCAGACATTACCATTGTGCCAGTATACAGGTAATGTGGCATAGGAAGAAGAATCTGTGCCTACGCAGAGGGGACTGTTTTGACAAGTCTTATCTCCATTTAATGTTAATCAGTCCCAGGTGTCAGTGGTTTTCATTCTTTGGTAAAAAGACATCACCTTTAGCAAGTGGTTTGTTAAAAGTGGTGTTTGCCAATTGGGATTTTTCCCAGTTGTTTAGTAGGATGGGATTTGTAAAAGGCCCTGAAGGAATTAGATGCCCAACTACATAGGCTCCTTTGAAAATACCTGCTATAATTTTCTGTTGGGAAATCTATTTCTATTAAGAATAGAAATTACACTGATTCATTTACAACTTTCTAATTTCTCCTTTTCACCTTTCTCCAAAAAGCAGCCATCTCTTAGGAGGAACACAGTAGTTAATTAATAAAGCACAGCAACACTCGACAACAGTTTCTTCATTGTTTTAGCTAAGGAAGATTTCAGAATGCAATTGAAAGTACAGGTTAATCAGGTGGCAGAATATAATTAACCAAAGCAGAAATTAAGATGTGGTAACTATGGTAAAAAAGGATCACCCAAACTTTAATGGTTACAAGTGGTTACAATACAAGTGGTTTAATAGTTACAAATGGTTACAATACAACATATTGAAGCATATTGTCAAGCAGTTGTTTGAATAATTAAAAATAATATGAGACACCCTCACAAAAAATACAGGAGCTTTTCTATTCCATGCATAAACATGGAAGCTGCTCTTTTTTTTAAAAAAAATATCCACTAATTTCACTAATAGTTTTGAATTAGAAATTCTAATTTCCTCAAATTTTTGAGGAGTTTGGATTCACAGCTCTAGTCTGGGCCTATAATAGAAACAGAGTGACAAAGTTCTCAGCAGGATCATCAGTGCCAGACGAGGGAAGTGAGTTCCATTCCAGAGGTTTAGTACAGGCTTATTTCTAAATTTTTATTTTACTGTTACCAGATTCTGAGATTATGAATTTCACAGCATAGCTATGAAATGATGATTTTTTAAACTTATTATTTGATTTTTTTTCTGTGATAATACAATAACATTGTAAATGATACAGAGCTGGATAGTTGCAGTCAACAGTCTTGACATGTCCTTGTGTATGTCTGAATGGAATGAATATGTGAATATTATTAGCAAAATATGCAATAAACAGTGTGCTCTTTTACTGACCTGAGAGAGATGGAAAATTGGTTTGGATTTATAAACACTGTATTATCTGCTGACAAAAGGAGAACAGCCAGGCCAATATTCAGCCATACTATGTGCGTAATTCCTATTAAGATATAGATCATAAATCCCCCAAAGAAGGGAAAGAAAACAGCCCAGACAATCTCTCCTTGTTGGACTGCTGAAGACCTCTGGACCTCCTTATTCATATTAGCTCCCAATCCTCCCCTCTGAGAATTTCTTTACACTGCTCCAGCACAGACACTCATGGTAGAAGCTCCCATGTAAAAGTGATTCCTCTAGGGGTGTAAAGCCAGGAAAGTTTTTATGCCACTTCAATTTCCAAGCATGGGATGCATGGTTGGTGGGACGGGGTGTGGTAAACGCATTTCTGCATCCCAGTTATCTCTAGCTGCTATTATAATAATTTCATTGTAATAATAGCTCCTAGAGGTCCTAATCAAAAATCCTAGCCTGATTATGCTAGGCACTATGTAACAGCCCTTTATGCCCACAGGCAACCAAGTTATTACACAAGAGACTTTAAGATGTTGTAAAATATACCAAGGAATGGACTGGCCCACAGCTGGCCCCAGACGAGGGGAGACATGTCTCCTCCCTGAGTTCTGTCATATACTTTTCAGACACAGCTGCATATCAGGATCATCATAAAAAAATCATATGAATGCAGAAGACCTGTGCAAGGCCTTCTGCTCCATTTTACCCTCTGAAGAAGGTGTGAAGCAAGATAGAAAGCATACTGTGGGCCCTTTGTACTGTGCTAAATTTCACTCACAGAGTTCCAAATATTATTTCCTCTTCACAGCAGATGCTAACATTGCACAACAGTTCAGCAGGAGGATAGACTGCACTTTAATTCAGGTTCTCCCTGTGACCTCATGAAATATGAAAATTTATCAACTGAACCTCTGCTCTCCTCTTGGCCCTTTTTCACACATACAGAAGTTGAAACAGGAGAAAGATGGTGTACTTTAGGCCATGATGATGGTGTTTCTATAGCTTAATCCTGTGCAAATCCCTTTTGTGTTGCTTGTGTTTTAGCACAGAAGCTCTCTCCCGCTAGCTCTCTCCTGCCTAAGAGCAAAAATCCCCAGCATCAAACCTTTAACCTGTGGAAAGAGACTATGCATACAAAATCTCTTCCAACATCATTCCATGAATCAAGCCATAATAGGCACACTCTGCTGGGGGAAACGCAAATGCAACTTTCATTTCTAGAGATCCCATATCAGCTGAATGGCCTGTAGTCACTCCGTGCTAGTTTAAGGGTCAAGAACCTGGACTGGAATATAAATCCATGAACCATAATTTTTCTTTTTCTTCTTAAAAAATAGATGGGGAAGTATTTGACAAAGGAGTACCACTGCTTCATTTAAAACAAGAGGTTTCAACATGTTCAGAATCTTGACCAGGAAAGGGATTTGGGAGTTATTGAAGAAAGATCCTCTAAGCCTTCAGTAAAAATTACAGCTATTGTGAAGACAATAGAGAAAAAAACTGGCCTTCAGTGCTAGTGAAATACAGCAGATGAAGAAAAAGATCCAGTTTGTTATTAACAACAATAATTTACAACAGGCCATGTGGTACTGGATTAGTCCTACTCAAAAAGATACAGTGCTAGAGAAGGACAACACTGCTTTTTAAAGGAGCACAATGTGGGAAAAGATCTCAAATTGAAATTAGTGAGCAAAATCAACTGTGAAAAACAGAACATCAAAGAGATTGAGAGAAAAATGGGAAGGGCAAGAAAAGATGCACCGATGACACAAGGTTTCATTTTACTCTCTGAAAATTAATTGCCACAGCTAAAATTTAATACAGTTATTAACACTTGAGGAAATTACAACAAAGACAAAATATGGTAAGGGAAACGAATATAACAATGTGAAGTAGGTTGTAACAGATAAGCATTCAGGGTAAAAATTTCAAGTTGTCTAACTGATTTAGGAGCATGTGTCCAATTTTCAAAAGTAACTTGGGTGCTTTAGAAAATGGACCATCAGTGCTTGAGTCATTTAGGCACTTTTCAATATTTCCTTTTGTTTTATGGAGTTTTGGCTCATCCACCCCACATCCAGTCTATTTTTTTCCCCCTCTCACAGACCACTGACCCAAAGGCCAGCAGCTCAGATTTTCATTGATTTTGAATCAGTGCTGAGGCCCAAAAATAACAGAAACAGATAGGGGAAAAATAATTTCCTTTATAGGATTACACATCCAAACGTCATGATGATGTCCCATGGGCGTGTGTGACATGCAATACACACCACACATAGAATCAAGTGAGAAAAGGCTGAGCTTCTGTGAACTCTGAACCAGTAAAAGGAGGGCTGAACCAAGAGCAGACAAAGTCAATCTGTCCCTACTGTGACTTTGTAAACAGGCATTTTAAAGATATAAACCTGTTTTTAGTGCAGATCTCTAGAGTAAATCCTTTTCTCTTCTTTCTTCAGTTCACAGCTAAATTATTTTAGCTTTACTGCATGTTCAGAGCTGAACTTGAAACCTCTTACAATCATTACCTTGTCACTGCATCAAAAACGGGTTGCTTTGGTGATTATTCAAATGTTTAGTTACACACACTCTCTCTGTTGCCAAAAACAGAGGACCTCATTAAAAGCTGGACCCTCACCACTTTCATCAGAGTCATTTAACAGATCATATGAATATTTATTACCCTAACTATAGGGAACATTGCAAAGAACATGGTCAAGGTAAGTAGCATGATGACATCAACAATTCTTTAAATCTACCCACTCTATACACATTCATTTCTCATGAAAACACATGGAATCCATAAGTTCGAGAGAATTATTAGCCATCTCTAACTTTATTCCATTGCACCTGAATATTTTAAATTTTAGGGAGAATAAGCTATTTCCAAGATAGGAGAAAGGCATTTAAATCTTAAGCCCCTTTTTTCTTTCTGAACATTCTCTAACTAGTGACTTCATCATTGCAAGCTCTTGGGATACAAAGGCTAGACAGAAAGCATGGATCCGCAAAGACATAACTAAAAGCATTGCTGTTTTCAAGAAACAAAAATATCAAAAGGTTAAAGCAAAGATAAACTTGACCTCAAGGAATCTCTAATTTGCAGACTGCCAATTTACAAAGGATCGTATGTGATTACCCTGGAAAAGCTGGTATTTGCACTGCAATCAAAGTCACGCTTATCACAGTTGTGGAATATCCTCAGCTGAACCACGAGAATATTAAATACTTTTGTTAAGTTAAGAAGCCCAGATGAACCAGCAGCTGCATGTCATGGGCAGGCAAGCCATAAAGGCTTATGGCTTGTCTATACATGGAGTTGTTCTTGATTAACTCCACACGTGGACAGTCTTAACATGGAATAAGAATGTTTTCTTTCTGTTTAGCTTAACCCAAGTGGTTAATCCAAGCTGAACAGGAACAAGACATTCTTACTTTAGAATAAAAGTGGGTTTGTCTAGAGTGGGACACTTAGGAAAATTAATCCAAATTAACTGAAGGTGTCAATAAATGTGATTAGCTGAACTGCATTAAACCCTCGTATGTACGGACTGATTCATAATTCAAGTGGCCTTAATTCAATTTACCTTAATGCACTTGGGAAATGTTCACGCATGAAGTTATTCATGAACAACTGTCTGTGTAGACAAGCTCTAAAAGCTTGACTACACTTAAAATACTAGGGCAGCACAACTGCAACTGCACTGCTGTAGCACTTTATTGTAGACACTACCTATGTCAATGAGATGAGTTCTCTCATTGACATAGGTAACCACCTCCACAGGAGGTGGTAGCCAGGTCAGTGGAAGAATTCTTCCGTGTAGCTCGGTCTACATGGGGACTTAGGTCATCTTACCGACAATGCTCAGGGGTGTGGGTGTAGTTAAACCAAATTAACTGTCTATAATACACCAGGCCTTTTGCTGGCATAGCTTATTCCATTCCTTCCTGCTACCCTTTTCTCTACCCCCTGAGGAAACAATGCTGCCTACAAACAGATCCAGCATGAAAGAGATTATTGTTAAATGTAAGAAAAGGGTATATTTTTGTGTGATAGACAAACATGTTCATTTAGAGCCATATGTTGATGGTGAGGGAAAGAATACATCTATATCATGCATTTCTGGAGCTGTCTACTCATGCCATTAATAAAATATATACAGAAATAGGGTGGGATATTAAAAAATATGTAAGTGACTTAGGAGTACAATTTCCATTGCAAGCTAATAGGACTTGTCCTCCTAAGTCACTTAGACTCTTGAAAATCCTACCCTTACTGGTTTCCCAGACTGGAACTAAACTGGGAATGCTGCTAGATCCCAGATAACCCTGCTGCATTGCAACATCCCTGTGGGAGCTGATGAAGTTCCTCACCACAGTAGCACTGAGGGCTCTGTGGCTGATAGTGCTCAGTGATGTTAATATTGTGATGGAAGATACATCATCAGAAGCAGGGCCGGCTCTAGGTTTTTTGCTGCACCAAGCAAAAAAAAATTTTGGCTGCGCCTCCCCCTGAACCTTCTAATGGTTTCCATTAAGAAGTCTTCAGTTTGTCAAATGCCAACAATTGCAAAGTTGCGTAACACCTATACAGTCTGAATGTCTGGAACTATTTCATGACAATTCTACCATCTCTAACATAGCCATAATTTGTTTTCAAAATTAAAAGCAATTTCTCTCTTACTCTCCCATGCCCCACACCACGAAAATAACAACAACAAAAAAATACAAACCCTGTCTTATGAAGAAAAGGGAAGATGATTAAAAGACAAAACAAAGCTGTGCCACCTCCAACAAACAAAACACCTATCCCTCCAATATGGCAGCCAGCTACTTCCAACACAAAACCCCTTTAATTAAATTTGATGCAGTAATCCAGCTTTTGCTTAAATATATCAACACTACTGTATTTTAGCACTTTAAATTCTTCATGGATATGTTATCCTTTTAACTTAGACCTATGATCACAATTTCCAATCTGTCTTATAACCTGTAATAGGTCATTATTAAGCTTAATTTTATAAAAACCCAGCAAGTTTCAATGCGTCAATCAGATAAAAACACCCATATCCAAAATATATGTAATTAAATAAAAATATAACTACTTTCAGCAGTAAAATGGATGCTAAGGAATAAGTGAGATGATCAAGGAATTAGCAGTATAACAGACATGAATGTGAACAAGAGTTCTAAAGATAATTATCTTGTAATATATTGCTCATAAGGGGCACAGGTATACTTTCCTTTGGATGCACTCTCATGAACCATAAAACCATCATTAGCAAGTGTTTTATGTTGTTGTTTTTTGAGAGAGAAAGAATCAAACATACATATGTATTTATCTTTACAAGAAGTCACAAAGTGAATCTATTTACTGTATTTTATAAGATGACAGGTAAAATTAATCATTTCACCAACATTTTTATATTTTAGTAAACAAAGTAGGAGGCATAAAGGGTAGGAGAAAATTAACACTGCTGATCACTTACCTCTGTAATGAAGGACTTGGCGGTCGATGCGTTCATTACAAGAATGGCCCGTCTCAGTGTGTCCCGGTAGCGGTTCAGTTCTTCTATTCGCATGGTGGCAAAGAGCCCTGTGATCATTTTATTGATGTTATTCTCTACCTTCTGCAGTGCTACATCCATCCCCTGCTGAGATACTTTGTCCAAAAATTCTTGTATTCCACGGATATCTAGGAACATCAAAAGCCCATCAAAATGCTAATTTTATATACAACAGAGACAAAAACACTGTTCTGCTTATCTTGAAAAGGTATTCTACCCAGTGTTGGGTAGATCCCCGAAGGCCACCCTAACTTAATATTTGGATTTTTCTTGAGCTATATTCATGGTATGTCCTAAAGTGATAAAATGTGGGAAGAATTTTATGTATGGGTTTAGTGTTCAAAAGAATCACTTAAAAAAGGTACTTAGTTATTTTCAGTTGATTTCCTCACTCAATCACCATATTGTTTCCAATTCTAATTAACACTGTACATCTTAAATGACACATGCAGAGAAAGGAAGGCTAAGTTATCAGACTGCAAAATACAGTGTTTTTCTTTGTTTCTTTTGTTGGAGACTGGAAATAATGTTATCACCCTAATACAACTGTCTTTGGAGAAGCACATACTTTTGAATACCTAAACTTAGCTGCAATGAGACCTGCATTAGCTATTTACCCAAAACTGAACGGCTGGGTCCAAGTTGTACATAAATTCATTTCCTTGAAAAAAAAATCAAACACAACCATGGCATGTTTCTTGTCCATTGACTTTGTTTAGCATTTAATAAAAATGGAAACAAAATACAGGCATTCTGATTTTTTCATACACAAAGTTGTAATGGAGCCTAATGGCTCATTCTGTGTACACCTTTCCTAAGAATGAGTTGTATACGCTTATCTTTTGTTGTAACTGCTTAAGTCTTTGTGCCTCCAGTATCTGAACTCTTTCCTTTTCCATAAATCCTACAAATAATCCTTTCATTTTGCTATGCATCTGTGTGCTCACTGGATAGCCACCAGCTACTTGAGTTTATAGGGCCGTACAGTTAAAAAATTCTTCAGCACCTGCCTTTGAGTTATGGTATACCTATTCAGTATATAAGAAGTTTTGGAGTGTGTCACAGTTCTAAACAACTACCCTGCTGCAAAGGGCCAGTTGCAGAGTTAAAAGTGATTCTTACAGTTCAAATAACTTATTTTCATTTGAAAACAAAAGAACAAAAAGGAACATATATATGGTCCCCATGAGAGAACACTTTGTGTGTCTCTCTCTTGTGCGAGTCTATACTAAGATGAGCACAAAATGGCTACCTTTCTTCAGAGACAGCAGAGTCCTTAGAGAGTTTAAAATGCAATACAATGTAATGTAATGCAGTCATACAACAGTCACATATCCATATAATCCACGTAAGTTATTTAAAAGAGCCAAGCTTGGGAGCAAGCTTGTTTAAATATTCCATGATATTCTATTAATATTCCATGAGCTGAACCTCTGGAAGTAAAATATAACAAACCAGGAGGCTATTTTCAGAATCCATGGCTGCAACCACACTATTTATATATAGATAAGTCAGCAAAGTTTGAAGTATTACTAAATATTTGAAGAAGAGTTTAACATTGATGAAGTACCTGCACACCCTAAAGATAAAGTTCCAAAAGATCCTCAGATGCTAATTACAGCTTCCATTTAATGTCTAAATTTGGAAAATTAAATTCATTCTAATCAGGGATGTTAGGGTTTGGGGTTTTTTGGCACTTCAATGCCAATTTAAGAAGCAACAAGATTATCTGAACTGTTACAGACATGCCTAATTTTACACAACTGATAAACTAACTGCTCCTGCTTTAACCCCTGAATTTTAAAGTTTTACATATTTACCATGTTTCTGGGTTACTTACCAGCCAGCCAGCCAGGAACTTTTTGAATAAGAATTGACCAGGAGTGCACTAAATTGGGTACCTACATATATCACGAAACTACCTGGGGAAAGGTGACCTAAATTAGGACAAGTTGTGTCAGATTTCAATTCTATATCAACAGTCATGGGCTCCTCTCATCCACTCAAGAGAGAGAACAGGGAGAGAAAACAGGAGGAGAACTTCTGTTTTCCTAAAATATATGTCCTAGTTTAACTAGAAATTATCGGCTTCATTGTGTCATTACTGTGTGAAATTCTCTAATCTGTGTTATGCAGGTAGTCAGACTAGATGATCACAGGACTCCCTTCTGGCCTTGAAAATCTATTAATCTAACAAAGCAATGCCACATGTTGAATATTAACAGACCCAGTAGACATTAAGACTTGGTATGCTCTTTGTTGATTAGATTATTCTTCCCAATGATCTTTCAGTCTATGCATGGTGGCACAGTGATACACATCTAGGGAGATAGTGTCATTTAGTGGATAGGGCACCAGATGGAGTAAGGAAATTTGTGTATTATTCCTAACCTTGCTACTGACAAACTGTGCAATGGTGGGTAAATTCTTCATGTCTTTGTTCCTCAGTTGCCCCATTTGTAAAAGGAGTATGACAATAATGAAGCTTACCTATATTAATGAAACACTTTGGGATCACCAGATTAAAACTACTGCATAAGGGCCACAAAATTATGATGCTTGTTAATTTCAATGTTTTAGCTCTCTACTGGCTAGAGATGATCTTCAAGGAAGTTAGACTGATTTATACTAGCTGTAAGCCTGGGCCAGATTTGTTAATATATTTGTGAACAAACATGCAGGAGGTGCCCTATTGCATAGTACTAATGAATCAGCCCAGGCTAAGTCAACCAGCAGGTTGCAGAGAAAATCACATATCTCAGAAGTTTAATAAACTTTTTTTGTTTTCTGAAAATTCATCCAAACAATGTATCAGCTATTTGTTATTCACTGTTAACTATTGATCATTAGTCAATCACTGGTTTAAAAGGTTACACTCATCCCATCAGACAACAGAACCAATATTACGTAACTTAGTTGATGAATTACACCGTGAAAAATAAGTAGCAAACATCAACTATCTAGAGACTGAAAACTGTTCTTCTGTACTTATGAAAAACAAGTACATTCAGAAATGGATATAACGTTTACATTCACAATCAATAATCAGACCAGCTCTGGATGATAGAAAGATTATACTACCTGATAATGATGATAAACTAAATCCTGCTTGCTTCTGGCATTTTACTACAGATAAAAGAGAATTATAAGGTAATCACTGCTCCTAATTGAGCATTTAGTTTTCCCAGGGTGGTATACAGTCATTAACCCGTCCTTCTGTAATATCATTTTAGACCTCAAAACCACCTCACGTTCTGCCCAGATGAAAAATATCACCTGATTCAGCTGCTGCAGAAAAGGTGAATGCGCTTGTCATAAATATTCACTGGCTGATTACTCAAAAGACTATTTTGTTTGTACTGTTGATGAGGAAAGCAGTTGTATAACATATGATGCTGTTCAAATTCTTATCAAGAAAGCTTTATATATCTACCGCAGTAATCCTTTTTTACACAGTGATGGCTGCAGTGACGGAGCCTATTAATTATGGATATGTACTATATACCAGAGGCATAGCTCAGGATGGAATCTGAAAAAGTCTCAGTTCTACTTCAAGTGTTGAGCTAAATATCTGTATTTCTACAAGGATTGTTGCTATTTATTAACTTAGTTAGGATTTAAGCTGGAGAGAGCAATGCTGTTTAGCATGATGATTCCATAATATAATCTCTCTCCCCTTCTTCACCCTACTCTCAGATCAGTGCAGTTCCCTCCCATTAGTTATCTGTAATACAAAGAACCCTCAAACCAACCAAGCTACTAGACTACCGTATTCTGAAATTTTCCTTGGTATTAGGGAGTTGAAAAAGCATTAACTGAACGATATTTTGGTTAATGATGAGCTAACCTCAAAGGATATAGCATTAATTAAGGCTCACTGTTGACAAAACAGGACTGGAAATGTATTTAAAGAAGTTTTGAAAGAAGTTCACAGAGCAGAAAAAGGGGAAAAAAGAAAAAGGCTAAGTGACACTACTGCCAAATAACAAGTAAAAATCAAAGACAAAACATTCCCTCACGACACCCTGAACATTATGCATGTTACTATAGGGAGGAGAAAAGGGAGGGAGTTTAAAAAATTCAAATTCTAAAATTTGAGAGCTAATTTTTTTAAATTAAAAATATAAATTTTTCCATTTTGAACCTGTGAAATGAAAACAACTTTAACGTTTTTTGCAAATGTTTTTGTTGTTTTGTCTAAACAATTTTTCTTCCAGCTCCCCTCAACAATAAGAGAATTTCCTAAATTAAAGTTCCTGTTGCAACAGTTCTTCAGCCTCAGTGTACATACTATATGTTTTATGCTATATATCAATAATAAACTTGAATGCACTACAGTTCATATTTGACAAGGAAAACAGGAACAGATAATACTACACATGTGGCTGAATCAGTGTTGCAATAGGAACCTTAACCTCTGGAATTTCCAGGCACTTGAGTACTTGGTTTTCATTCATGTTGTTGATTGACACTAGATTTTTCTTAGTTTCTCTACCTTTTACCCAGAAGGGAGAGAAAGACAGACAGAGAGAAAAGATAAAAGGGAAAAAGGAGGCAAGGGAAAAAAGAAGAAAATTGAATGAGAGCTGGAATTAATCCCAAAGTGTAGTATTTGCTACCTGAACTTCTATATAGTAGAGAGGAAAAAAACAACCCAGTCAGATGTCATGCTTGTTCAGCAGATATTCCTGTGATAAACTGCATTTACCACATACCCTTGACTGCCTGACTATTTTTCTGCCATCAATTCATCCTCTTTGTGACTAAATCTTACTTTCCAGATATCTGAAAAGCTTTGAAAATTTGCTTTTAATTGGGGGGAAGGGTGAATGCATCTTTCCTCCAAAGAATACAATATTTCTCCCAAAACTATAGTGGCACATGGCCCAGGAATGGCACTATTTAGTCCTGGATGAGTGTCTATTTTAAAGTCTGATATTGCACAATCCTGCAGGACTAGAAATAGTTTTTAAAATAGATGTTTTCAGTTAGGCTCCTATATTTATAGGCAACTCAATAAGTGGCATGATTAGAAGAGGTGTTGAGCACCCAGCAGCTCCTATTTGATTAATTTAATGTATATTCATATTTTAAACTCTTGGGCAGGAGCCTTATACCTTTGCAAGTGGGGGAATGACATTTATGCTACTCCAGTAGGTATAAGATATGGGATTCTAACAGCATCACATTATTATACACAGAATTTGCTCTATCTTGTCCTGTCCTTTTTCCTTACTTTTAAGGGTGGACAGGGGTTAATATTGTTAGAGTTACCTGTGGAGGGCTATAGGCCTATGCCACCAACCAGACATGGTCTGATTGTCTAAGAAGATCCCTGAATTGCTGGCAGTGGTGGTTTTGGAGCAGACACTGGCCCAGCCCTGCCCCTGACACAGGTAAGCAGCAGGATGCCAGTCAATCCATCATTAACGGCAAGATAGTTCTCGAAAGAGAAATCTGTTCTGAAGGAACCTAAAATCTCCCGCTGAAGAGCAAGAGGCTTTGTACCAAGTAAACCTATTTAATGATATGGAAGACAGTCCTCATCTTTCATTTTGGATTATTTACTGTACCTAACATAGTCAAAACTATCTTTGAGCTCAGAGTACACTTGCCAGCCATTTTGACTTCCTACCTTGTGATGCATGGACTGACAACTTTTGTTCCCGCTCTGCCTACCCAAATTCAGTTGATCCACATAGTCCTTTACTACCTCCCTGTAGAAACTACCTCCCTAGTGGGATCTGACCTTTTTCTTTCAAAGCTAACGAACCTATGTCAGAGAGGTTGCAGTCTATATCTTCTTACCCTGAAGGCCACATTTTAAAACATCAACCCAGAAAGTTAGTGAGAGCCAAGTAATGATGGTCGTTGTCACCTACATTGTTCCTCCCAGGGATAAAGTGGTCCTTTGTCCTCACCTGTGATTCCTGACTAAAGTAATCTCCCATTTCCTGGCCTTTGGTGTGTCTGCATTGTTTCCTCAAACACCATTAAAAACCAGGGGAAGTTAGGCTTTACATTTCAGGCACCTTTTGTTTACATACTACCAAAACAATCCCAGACCTTCTGGAGCACATAAGTCTAGGACTCAATGTATTTCAGCTCAAGGCTGCTCAAATGGATGAGACTGTGCATCTTCATCAGCTACAGCCTAACAAACATGCAGTCACGTCTAGCTATTGGCGTACATTCAACTGGACCTAAAGCAGCTTCCATACCATGCCTTTACTATGTTATCTTAACTGAAATGTGGAAGGCTACTACATGGAGCTCTACACACCTTTACTCAGAGTTAACCTCTCAGACCAATCTCCTCTGAAGTAATTGCTGCTTGTTAATAATCATAAGAGTGGGGATCCATGTGCCATTTCTAGAAGAAAAAAACTAAATTACTGTGACACCTGGCACCTCATATTCACCACTGTCATACAATTATGATATGTTGTGTACAAAGTATGACTTGTGAGGTATTCTAAAACTCTTGATCTGCTAAATATTAATATCTCGTTGGATAGTATGTGCTATCATTGAATATGAAGTTAGGAAATTTTGCTATTTGTAAATTACAAAAGTCTGAGGTGAGGCTGGAAATACCCAAAACCAGCCTTTCAGATACAATAATGGAGTAGTCAATCAGTGTTAGTTACTGTCATCAACACCCATGGAGGGAAGAATCCCCTAGTACAGGAATTCTATAAAAGGAAGTTTCCTCAAAAAAAGTGGAGAATGTTTGGCTAATGGGGTCCGATCTCCCATGTCACAAGCAAAGACTTTCCATCAAGCTGGAAGAACCCATAAAAGATGGGGAGTGACATCATAATTGTCTTCACCCCCCCCCCCCCCCAACTCAATACCTGAAAGAACCTCTGGACAACAAAGGACTTGGAAGGAAGACTCAAGCTGCACAGCAGACACAGATTTTTCCTCAGAATCTGTAAGCCTGTTTGTATCATCAGTCAGGGTGATCTATTGCTGATTCAAATCCTATCTAGTATGTATAAAGCTTAGTTAGCAATTTTATTTAATTTCCTAGATAACCTGCTTTGACCTGTCTTATCACTTAAAATCTATCTTTCTCTAAAGTTGTTTTATGTTTTATTTTAACTGGTGTGTTTTTAATTGAAGTGTTTGGAAAATCTCAACTCAGTTAACGGCTTGGTGCATATCTTTCCCACATCAAGGGCGAAGTGGATTGATTAATGAGTTTGCATCATACAGATCCCTGTGCAGTGCAAGACAGTATAAGTCTGGGTTTATACTCCAGCTGGGAAATTGGTTGGGGCCTCCATTGTTAGTCCATGCGTGGCTTAGGTAAAGCACACAGGTGGCTGTGTGGCACCATTTGCTGTTGTGTTGGATGATAACAGGGTTGGAAAGGCTGGCTGGGTGTCATCCTCAGAGCAGTGTAAGAGTGGCCAACTGACCTGAACAGTTGGGGGGCACAATGGTCCCAAGGGCTCTCAGACTGCATCTCAGGAGTACAACCTATCACAATAACTATATGTGCAGTTCTTCAAAATGATTGCTAATATGCTTCCACACTCCTCACTTGCCCCAATTATGAGAACCTTGTTGCAGATTTCTGAATTAGCAGAAAGAACTGAAGGACAATTAGGGCGAGGGCTATATCTCTTTTTGTATTCTTTGGGTCCCAGGATTTGGTAGAATGTGGGTCTGCCTGCTCCCAATGGAAACTATTTAATGGAAGCTTCTAAGCTCAGATTCTGCAGATGAATATCTTCTATGCACCTAGAACCATATGGGCTATCTATCATCTCAAAGAACCAGAGTTTCTGTGGTAAATGATAATTTTCCCCAAGAGCTTACTCTCCCTTTAGGGAACTGGAACAAGAACATGAGATCTGTGCATCCAAACAAATCTAACCAAGATAGCTTGTCTAGTGAATATTTGCATGGAAATGCTCAGACATAGTCTAAACATCAACAGATATTAGTAGACATTATTTAGTGACTAAATTTGAATTTTTAAGTGTGAGCAAACTGTAAATTGCTCACAGACAATTTATAAACAAAGCAGGATTCATTGGATAAAATTAGCCACTAGGAATTATTTGCTCAGTGATTCCTACGCTAACTTATTGAATACTAACAACCCCATCATCTTTATTAAAAGGCCTTCACAGCTTTTTGTGATTATTTTTATTTCATTGTAGGTGGTAGCCGAAGAAAGTGGATCTTGGTAGGCAGTAACTCTCTTTCTAAGACATCAGGTATTTTTTAGTCTCCCTTCATGCAGGAAAAAAAAAAGCAGGTCATCTGGTGGAGAGTGTGCCAGCCAGGCCTGCTATATATTTTATTTATTATAGTACTTACTAAAGTGGAATTAACTTATCTTCAAAGCTTTTTATAGTCTATGTATTTAATAGAGCCAAACAGCTCAAACTATTTTGGTGCATATTTTTAATCGCCTGCATTTTCTTTAAAAAAAATAAAAATCCCTTTCCTCTTTTTTCTAGGAATAAGTTAATATATTTTTCATTTTTTGAAAATTATTTAGCCTTTCTGATGGTGATATATATTGTATGCTTAAGCATAGCAATTTGAATTCACCAGGCTTAAACTGAGATAAGTGGCAGTTGGTTCAATAGCTCCCACTTTTGAAAATCAGGCCACTTACGTGTCTATTAAGCAGTCAAGGCAAGAAAAAAGAAAAAAAGAGTGCCAAAAGTTAAGTTCCTCTGACTATACTCTGGCTCCTAAACACCCGGCTCAATTCCCAGAAGTGCTGAGCACACAGCAGCAACCACTGAATTCAGCTGAAGCTGCAGATGCTCAAATACCTTTGAAAATGAGGTAACTTATTTAGATGCCTAATTTGCACCCAGGTTTCAAAATGTTGGCTTTATCATTTTAAATGTTAGCCTCTTTGTTTGTGTGAATTAACTGTAAACTCTGCATGCAAGAACAATGCCTTTTGTGTTTGTGAAACTTTGGTGCAGTGTTTCATCAATAATAATCCTAGATTTAATTGTTCCATTACCGTTATACTTGCAATGGTGCTGAATCAGTGCATGCTGACATTTTGAAAACATATACAATCTGATTCTTAAATTAACCTCCTGCATAGAAATGCACCAAAGCAGCACTCTGTTATAGTAAACCTTCCAGTGCGTTGTCTGTTCCAGTATTAAATGAAAATGAAACAAAGGTTAGGAAGCAGTTGCTACACTACCTAGAACTGTAATAACTTCTTCAGCGTATTCTCCCATCTATTTTTTTCAACTGCTAAACTAAAATGATGATCATAGTTCTTCAGTGGACATAAACCACTACAGTGATTGAAATACCTCAGTAACTCTGCACTAGAGGGAATGCAGAATGGACCAACATATATCTCAGAATTCAGCGTTGTATCCAATGGAAAAGTTGGTTATTAAAAAAGTTCCCAAAACAAGAAGTTCCCATAAACAAGGGCAAAGAATGTGTGTTCTTTTCTCTATCCAGATGATGCATATGTACTAATACAAAGAAAATAGTTCAATAAGAAACCTGAATTAATTATATGTTTATTGAGGCACAGAGAAGTAAATGAGAGTGCCAGAAGTTGGCAAGTAGCCAAATGAGTAATAAACAGTTTTAAGACCATCTAGAGACAGACTTGAGAATATTATAGTCATCAAGCAGCTGAAAACAGCTTCAGGGTAATTATGAGCATTTGCAATCGATTAAGAAGAATGTGATAATTTTACAGGCCTTTATTTAACTGGCATTACAACTTCAAATAATTTGAAAATGTTATGGTTCCAAGTATATATCCCTGTGAACGGTCATCTGATGTTTTTTTCTGAAAAGTGGATATGCAAAAAAGAAAAAAAGAAACTAGTGGAATTACTTTGCCTCCCCCCGCCCTGCAGTTTTATAGGAATTCCTCCTTGTCAATGTAGTACAGGTGAGTCGCATCTTAGGCACATTTAACATGCATGAATTTGGCTTTATGCAGTCAGCAAAAACAGGAAAAAAAAAAAAAGAAAGAAAAACTGCAATTTAAAAACTCAACCGGAAGTGCGGGCAATTCCGCCCGCCCTTGAACTCAATGAGAGTTTCGCCATATGCGATTTCCGCTTTATGCGGTAACCACGGAAGGGAACCCTTGCGTAAGATGTGACATGCCTGTATGGGGTTTGTTTTGGTTTTCTCTTAGTCAGCAAAATCTGTCTTAAATCACCAGCAAGGGACCAGCAAAAATCCATTGCCCCTTATATGTGGTCTTTGAACAACGGTCAACATTTATGACAAACCATATAGGAGTACTTTAAAGAGCATGTTTAAGACAAGATTTATCTATTTGGAAATGGTCCTTAATACATTTTTCACATCTGCATTAACAAGTATTTATTTTATGTAAGTTCCTGCTTCCAAATATATGCTCCTAAGACTTTTGTATTCTAGACACAAGTATATGCACATAGGACTTGATCCTGAAAGGTGAGGAGTTCTCTAACCCTAATCCAACAATGGAATGGCTCACATGATCAAAAGTAGGTACATGCTAAATGCTTTGCTGTGTGTGGATCAGAGTGCTTAACACCTTGCAGGATCAAGTCCATATAGTGCTTGTACTTAACATCTGTCAATGCCTAACTTGCTTCTTAAATGGTCCCCATCACCTAAGTATCTTGGCACCTAATAATCATTAATGAATTTATTCTCATTATACACTGCAAGGTATTATTTCAGTATCCTAGACCAGTAACCAAGGAACAC
This sequence comes from Dermatemys mawii, assembly GCA_007922305.1. Taxonomy (NCBI): domain Eukaryota; kingdom Metazoa; phylum Chordata; order Testudines; family Dermatemydidae; genus Dermatemys; species Dermatemys mawii. The sequence goes on from ML677328.1 coordinate 7,532,151, forward strand.
ATGTGAGATACAATTCTGGAGAGTGGATACAACACAATGGGAATTCGGGAGCAGAACCGGTGCTAAAAATCTAATAGCCTGATCTACTCTTAGGAGAAAGTGACTGGTATAATTACAGCTCATGCTATTTTCTTCATCTGTAAATGATGTATTAACAAGGAAATTTCAAATACATTTAAATGCTTAATACATCTTTTATTATTCACACATTCCAAGAGCCAGTAAGCATATGCTATGAGCCTTCAGAGGAATAAATATTACGTGCATTAGTGATTGCATCTTCCTTCTGCAGAAAGCTTCAGTTGAAAAACTGAGGGTTGGAACTGAACACTCTACAGAAAAGTGATTTTTAGCCATTTTTTACTGTGTACAAATGCCAGAGGATTTTAAACTTCATACTAGCCAGTATAAAAGAGAATAGGAAAAAAGACAAAATGTATTCCCTCAGAAACAGTCCTATGCCCTTCACTTTTCCAGAGAACTAGAGAATCCATCTCTCTGCTTTGGTACCAACAAAGCATTAAAAATAAATATTTTCAGACAGAAAAAGGTTGTCTCTTCATCTTAGACCTGTAGAGATGCCTAGATTTAAAATGGTACAAAACCCACAATTTAGCTTTCAAAATGATTGAGATTTTCATAAAAAAAATACTACCTCAGGAACATACCTGATTTCAAATGTGCTCTTAGAAAACAGAATACGTAGTTAGCTGCCTGTAAAGGAGCCAACACCTCCTAAAAGCTTGTCTCTTTCAGTTTGTTAAAACAGCTGCTGATGAAATCAGCAATACTCTACAAAAGACAGTCTAATCAAGTCATCTAATTATTGAAGCTTATTGAATACTGCAAAAAATCAGCACTGACAAACATTCACTCCGATTACGAATGATTATTCGGTTTGTTTCCCCTTTTGATACACTTTTTGCAAACAAACATTCACATGAAAGGGTTTTTCTTCACACTAATATTTGGAGATTGGTTGCTATTCATATGCATACCATTAGGGGTATCTTGATACAAGTCAGAGTATTTATGACTAGTATTTGCTGTGCCCAATAACTACATTTTGTATGATTTCAACTGTAAAATTACAAATTCGATAGATCCTAAAGAAAATGGGCCTAAGTTTACAAACTTTTAGCTAAATCCAGACTGAGATGACAGTTTTTAACAATTCCCAAAAGTTGCAAGTAACATCCTGGCAGTGTTTGCCTGAAACACACCCATGTCCCCACTAGCCTGACCTTGTAGCAGGTGTTGTCTGCTTGTGAAAGGGTTAAGTGGTATCTGCTGACTCACAGGAGGACGTGAACGATTACCTGTCAGATATAAGGGAGGTGAAAGTGACACTCTGTGATAGAGGATCTAGGATGAATCCTCTTCAGCAAGGAACTCGAGGAGCAGTCAAGCCTGAAGGGAAAATATGAGCTTACCTCATTGTTGTTTCCTTTGTTAATAAAGCCGAATTCCAAAAAGGGGGTGGATATGGACTTTACATACTTTGTGGACAGTGTTTTTTCTACAGCAAGTTGTTAAAGGTACTCAGTTACAATGTAATTTTGTTGTAAACACATCACATAGATCTATTCCTTATCAGTGCAAGAAACCATCCTTACTGACATTTGCACAAATGGCAGCATCCTACTTTGAAATATCTAATGCCTTATTAGAAGGTAATTATGGCCAAATTCAGTTCTCACTTGTGTGTCTTCCCTCTCCTCTACCCACTTTATCAACTTTTCTTAGGCCCTGTCACAGGGGCTACACAGGTCTCTCTTTCTCCCCTGTGCCCTGGCTGGTAGAAATAAGAGTCCTCACACCATCCTCTGGTATTTCCCTCTAGTGCCTTTTATTTACAGTGCATAAAAGTGGCTTCAGTGCAAAGAAGTGCTTCCCTTTATCCCCCAACAGTTACCCTCCTTCTGCCTGGTCCCAGGGTCTCCAGGCCCCTGAAGCACCCTGCCTGTGGCGAGGAGACAACGCTGCAGCATCCTGTCCTCTCCCTGGCTCACCTCCCAACTGAGTTCAGCTCAGGGCTTTTCTAACCCTCTCCATCTTCAGCCCCAGCTGTGACCACTTAACCCAATCTACTGCTGTGGGCCAGCCCTCATTAGAGCCCACAGCTGGGCTCCCTGCTGACTGCTTTGAGCCCCTGCCGCTGCCCCTCCTGCCAGAAAGCAGGGCTTAGCATTCAAGGGGTTTTACTCCTGCCCTGCTACAGGCCCCTATTGCCACTTGCACTGAACTCAAAGGCAATGTTTCCATTAATTTCAATGGGAGTTCAATCTGGCCCATAGTGAAGAATTTATTAAATCAAAAATGGCAACAGACAGAGACATGATGGCTAAAAGGGGCTGATTCTGTTCTCAATAGTTATAACTTGCATTTATTTCAGCTGGATTGAGTTATTCCTGATTTACTGACAGATGGCACAGAATCACAGGGAGAATTATGAAAATACCTTACTTCTGAAGAACATACCAGGTAAAGGCAACAGGCAGAGTTTCCTGCCCTGCCAAACATACTTGGTAATCCTGGTGTTCCTTAAATGTCAGCAGACTCTGTGTTTAACATCAGAGTTTTGAGGTAGGCAAAAGCAGTAGTAATTATGCAGTAGTAGTAGAGAACTGTAGGATATTATAGGAGAATCTGGGTCACGAGAGAGAAAAACCTCTTATTTTAACTAGCAAAAGACTTCAGTGTCTGAGACCTTAATCTAGGTGCTATCACTGTTCTCTATGCACTTAGTAAAATACAAATACAGTGTGTGAGAGAGAAAATAACAAGAAAAGAGTCAGATTTAGTTTAGAAATTCTCATTCCTCCTCTCCTACTCACACCAAGTATGCATCAGTGTAGCCTAAGCATGCCAGTCCCTCAATAGTATAGCTGGATGGGAAATGGTTTTCCTGTCTCAAGACCTTTCAAAATGTTTTATTTCTCCTACCCCACAAAAACAGATGCAGAGTGAATTATCTCACACAGCCCAGAATAGCCAATATCCCACGGATGATGGAACTCACCTGAGAAGTGGAAGAGCCAGGTTCATGTTCCTGCTGTGTCTGATTCAGAGCAGGAACTTAACCTGGGTCTCCAACATCCTGGGTTAGATTAGCCTCACCACTGCGGTTTCAGTCACAATGTGGAAGACCCAGTATCAAGCCTCTGGACCTCCCACAGAAACACAGAAAGGTAGGACTGGGAGAGATTCCAACATGTCATCTAGTCCAATCCCCTGCACTGAGGCAGGACTAAGTATTATCTAGACCAGGGGTGGGCAAACGTTTTGGCCCAAGGGCCACACGGGGGTTCTAAATTTTGTGGAGGGCCAGGTAGGGAAGATTATGCCTCCCCAAACAGCCTGGCCCCACCCCCATCTGACCCCCACCAACTTCCCACCCCCTGAGTGCCTCCTCAGTGCACCCCACCCATCCAACCCCCACTCCTTGTCCCATGATTGCCACCTCCAGAGACCCCTTCACCCTAACCACCACCCAAGCCACCCACCCCCTTCTGCCTTACCTCGCTCAGCTGGCTGCTGGCTGCTCTCGCCCTGGCCCGGGTGCGCAGCCTTGCAGCTCCCCGAGCTAGACCCAGCACCCCGGACGGGAGCGCGGCTCCCCGCGGCTAGGCCCGGCACCTGGGGCAGGGAGCACAGGGCCAGGCTGCTCCCCATGGCTAGGCCCAGCACCGGGGGAGAGGGGGCGGGGAGCCCGGGGCCCTGCGGCTCCGCCCAGTACCCCCGATGGAAGCACGGGGCCACGCGGCTCGACCCAGCAGCCGGGGAGGGGAGCGCGGGCCCCGTGGCTTCCCGTGGCTCGGCTGGCACCGGGGGAGGGGAGCCCTGGGACCTGCGGTTCCCGCAGCTCAACCCGGGAAGGGGAGCGCGGGGCGCTGTGGCTCCCTGCAGCTCAGCCCAGCACCCGGGGGCTCCACAGCTCCCCGCAGCTGGGCTGGGCACCTGGGGTGAGGAGCGCAGGGCCCCAGAGCTCTTCCCAGCTCAACCCGGCACCGGGCGGGAGTGCAAGGCCTCGGCTCCTGGTGCTTGTCCGTTCCCCGGGAGGGGAGAAAGAGGCCACTGACACCGCTCCCCCTGCTTAGCTCTCGGGCCGGATAAAAATGGCCGGTGGGCCACATGTGGCCCGCGGGCCGTAGTTTGCCCACCCCTGATCTAGACCATACCTGACAGGAGGTTGTCTAAACTGTTCTTTAAAGTCTCCAGTGAGGGAGATTCCACAATCTCTGGTAAGTTTTCCTGATGTTTAACTACTCTTACAGTTAGGAAGTTTTTCCTAATGTCCAACCTAAATCTCCCTTGCTGCAATTTAAGCCCATTACTTCTTGCCCTCTCTCAGTGGATAAGCAGAACAATTTATCACTTTCTTCTTCTTTGTAATAACCTTTTACATACTTGAGAACTGCTATGCCATCTGCCAACCCAGCTGCCCCCGCCCCCCCCCCCCCCCCCCTTGGCAGTCTTCTCTTCTCCAGACTAACTGAATCCAATTTTTTCAATCTTTCCTCATAGGTCATGTTTTCCTGGAACATTTATCATTTTTGTTGCTCTCCTCTGGACTTTCTCCAATTTATCCACATTTCCCAAAATGTGGTGCCCAGAACTGGACCCAATACTCCAGTTAAGGCCTTATGAGTGTTTAGTAGAGTGGAAGAATTACTTCTCATGTCTTGCTTTCAACACTCCTAATACATTGCAAAATTATTTTCTTTTTTGCAACATTAATATATAGTTGACTCATTTAGCCTGTGATCTACTATAACCTTTAGATCCTTTTCTGAAGTACTCCTTCCTAGGCAGCCATTTCTTGTTTTGTGTTTGTGAAGTTGATTTCTCAAGGTCATTTTTAATTGTAATCCTGTCTTCCAAAGCAAACTCAGCTAGCACCCCACTTCCATCTAGTTCCCAAACACACAATCTCCAACAGGCCGCAGTGTGAAAAATAAAAACAAGCTCACTCCAAAATGTAGTGCTATCTCCCTCCTTCTCAAACTCCCCCATTTGCTACCCAAGTTTGCTAGGACACTTAGCATCTGGATGTTAAGCCCTTCTCTCCTAGGTCAAAGGACACAAGCAAGGTGAACTCCTTTAGCACTGGGAGTCAGTCTCTCTTTCTGGACCAATGAATATTTAATTATTTGTACAAAATTTGAACTGCTCCAACAGGAGAGATAGAAAGTTGTTCCACTTAATGGTCAGGGAGCTCACCTGGGAAGTGGGAAATTCAGATCTCTGCCCTGAATCAGACAGAGCTTCCCAGGTGAATGTTTTAGCTATAGGCCAGGTCATACACAGAGCTACTGGATGAGGCACACACACACAGAGGAAATTCCATCTTGCATCTAAGAAACCTCTTTTATCAAAACTGATATACTCCTGCAAAATGTTTCAGTTTCAACAAACTGGCATTCCTGACCAGATACGTTCATTAGTTATTGGCAGAACAATGGTCACTGACCAAGACTTGCTGTTACTTATTACATTTTTTCACTGAAGTAGCTCAATTATGCTAGGTCACAAAGTTTACAATGAAGCTGTTTAAATTATGATTAGTTCATTTTAAATTTTATCAAGAAAAGTCAACATTTCAAATTTAATTTTTTAAAATCCCTATTACTTTAAAAGAAATGTCAGCAGTGTCAAAGTGAGGCTTCTGAATAACTTTCTTTTCACTCAGTTAATTAGGACTTATAGGGAGCAACTGCTTCTTTCAAATACTTCCATTTTCTTTGTTGGTAAGGGCATTTTAAATAGATGAGAGGCTTCTATCAAATAAATGTAATAGCTTTAGAAAAATGGACTCCTCTCTCTCTTAAGTTGAATACATAAGTCTAATTATGTTCAGAAAGAATTTGGGATATTTTACAAAGCAGAACACACTGTAAATGAACACTTCTGACCTGCATAAGTACTTAACTCTAAACATAAATGATGCTCACTCTCTCTCTGCTAATGAAAGGTAACGACTGATAGGCAAGATAAAAAGTAAAAAGCATTTCCAATTTGTTGAACTGAAAACCTATGACACGGATAAATGGATATGCAAATTGTGAAGTCCCTTTTCGAGGCACAAGATATTTGGATTAGCATGATATTTATTTTGGATTCCAGCCCAGTCCTTCTGTAGCAAGATTTATTGTAAATACCAAAGGAATATTTTCTTTCATTCAACAATATTACTGAAAATAATCTCAGAGAGATGGGTAAAGTGTTTCCTTATAAATTGTGAAATTAAACAACTAGGAAAACTGATTCATTTCCAATAAAGTAAACATCTTTAATTACAAATGGACATATACACACAGAAACACACATGACATACCCAGAAAAAAAAACAAAACACTCAGATAATTTCAGAATGTGTTAAAGGTGAGGAGACTGGATTTGAAAAGAGTTAAACAATTCTGCTCTCAGCTACACTGTCACAAATGCAGAATCAATCCCTTAACTGAATCAAATTGTTCCAGATTCATACTGAGAACAGAATCCGACCTAATACAGAGTGGAAAATATTCAGTACAGTAAATGACAGCTAAAAGCAGTAGAGTGGCTCTACTGTGTGTGTGTCGCAGGTATCTGTAGAACACCTTCCCATAGTGTCAGCACCAGACTCAGCAGAACTGGGAATTTATTTCCACTTGTTGTGCCACTTATTTGCTGGGTGATCTTGGGCAAGTCACTTCATTTCCATGTGCCTCAGTTTCCCCATGAACAAAAAAAAATGGGGATAATGCTGCTTACCTCCTTTGTACAGCACTCTGAAATCTATTGATTAAAACCCTTACAGGAGTCAGGAACTACTCTCATCATAATTTGCACTGGAATTATTTTGTCCAGCTCATGCGGAAACGATAGTGAGTCTTTGACAGGCTGAGGTCCATGACCTTACTAATATTTGGCAAAATCCTTCATTTCTTAATTCTGTCAATGATCTCACTATAATTGTAACAGCCATACTGGGTCACACCAATGGTCCATCTAGCCCAGTGTCCTGTCTTCCAACAGTGGCCAATACCAGGTGCCCCAGAGGGAACAAACAGAACAGATAATCATCAAGTGATCCATCCCCTGTAGCCCTTTCCCAGCTTCTGGCAAACAGAGGCTAGGGGTGCTATCCCTAACCATCCTGGCTAATAGTTATTGATGGACCAACTTCCATGGATTTAGCTAGTTCTTTTTTGAACCCTTCTATAGTCTTGCGCTGCACAACATCCTCTGGCAAAGAGTTCCACAGGTTGACTGAGCATTTTTGAAGAAACACTTCCTTTCCTTTCTTTTAACCCTGCTGCCTATTAAAGAAGCCAGCTTTGGTATTTTATCCATACTGCGCAGGACTCTTCCACAAATCTGATTGCTTCAAGTGTTTTCTGCTTCAATCACAGTTGTTGACACTATGAGGGAAGGACCCTCTTCATCAGAATTAGCTCCTGCTTGGAGATAACTCCGATTCCTCTTGTGAACACATTTACAATTGACATTTTGAGCAACTCCTCTCAGCTTTGCTGCTTCAGGGTTATGAACGCAGGGCCTGACACAACTCACACTGTACGTGGGAGCCATCCCATTGAGGAGTTGTAATGGCCTTTTTCATCAGGCCCTACAAGGATTTAAGACACTTTTCATGCACTAGACAATTTTACTCACATTAATCACATAACCAAACCAGCAGTTTTGTCACAGAAAGGAATAGCCATTAACTGCTGCGTTGGGGGATGGCACAAGGCCAAATGAAGGCAAGGGAGGCACTCATTCCATTCAGGTCAATGATCTTTACATCACACACACACACACACAATGATAGATTTTTTTTTTTTTGCCTTAGATACGCATATGTCCTCCAATCACCATAATATCGGAGTACCTCATATTGTCTATTGCATCTATCCTCACTACACCCCAGTGAGGTAGGAAAATTCCCGTATCCCCATATCACAACCTGAAAACTGAGATACACCTGTGGGAATTGGGTGCCTTAGTGCTTCAGAAAATCCCCGTTAATGCCTCAATATTTGGAAAAATGCTGACATTGGTGACTTTCCCTGGCTGACACAAGAAGTCTGGGACAGAGCAGGGACCCAAGCCTGGGCATACCAGGTACCAGGAGAGCACCCTGATGCCTAAGTGATCCTTCCTCACTTCATTGGACCACATTCTGAATCCCTGGGCAGATAAATTGGGCTCGTTAAGTGAAGAGGTTGTGTGTGTCACCAGGAGAGGGATATGCAAATAAGGAGACAGTTTTCTGTTTAAATCTACAAAAACGAGGAGTCTGGTGGCAACTTAAAACCTAACAGGTTTATTTGGTTATAAGCTTTTGTGGGTAAAAAACCACATGCCCAAATAAATCTGTTAGTCTTTAAGGTTCCACCAGTCTTCTCTTTGTTTTTGGGGATACAGACTAATATGGCTACCCCTCTGATAATGCTATTATATAAATCAATGCTTTTCTCCTCATCTGCAATACTGTGCTCTAGACTGGTCAAATGATCGGAAAAAATTGGTGGGAGCTCAGATATGAGCCACAAGAATGATTAGGGGCATGGAAAAAACTCTGATAAAAAAAAAAAGATTGAAAAGATTGGGACTGCTTACTTTTAGTAAGGAGACAAATAAGAAGGAACATGACAAACATATGACAATAATGAATAGTCTAGAAAAGGTGCACCTAGAAATTCTATTGTCATCTGATAATGCAAGAACAAGGGGACAATGACTTTGTATATTCAACATTTATAGAAGGAATTACTTATTCACAAAACTAATCATTAGAATGTAGAACTCACTGTTAAAACCAAACATTTAGCAAGATTCAAAGAGGGATTGGACATGTATCTGGATAACAAGACTGTTCAGTTATAGAAGAATATACAGGCGAGTCACATCTTAGGAGCATTTAACGTGCACTAATTCAGCTTTACGCAGTTGGCAAAAACAGAAAAAAGAAAAGAAAAGAAAAACGACAATTTTAAAACTCCATCTGTAGTGCGGGCGATTTCCCCTGCCATTCAACTCAATGAGAGTTTCACTGTACACGGTTTTCGCTTTATGCGCTAACTGCGGAACGGAACACCCGCGTAAGATGAGACTCGCCTGTATGTTTAAAAACTAGGAGGGACATAAAAAGCTCAAACTTCAGGGTTTAAGTTAGTCTCTAACTATTGAAGGTTAGGAGGAGATTGTTCCAAATCTGCCTCCTACAGAGTTTCTTGAACTTTCCTCTTGTGCATTTAGTACTAATCACTGCCAGAGACAGGATACTGAGCTAGTCACAGAGTCTTGTAGCACCTTATAGACAGATTTTAGGGATCATGATCCCTAAAATCTGTTAGTCTATAAGGTGCTACAAGACTCTGTCGCTTTTGCAGATCCAGACTAACACGGCTACCCCTCTGATACTAGATACTGAGCTAGTAATCCCTGTGCTCCCATGAGAAATCCAAAAAAAGGGCACTGTCCTCAAAGCGGCTCTGGGGGGACATTGCTTGTTGGCTCTTCTGCCAACCACAGACTTAGGTCTCTGGTCTCCCAGTGGCTCACTTTATATCTGATAAAGAGGCTCCTGCCTCATTTTATGTCTGGAAGTGACAGGGCACAGAATGAATTCATCTGAAACCTATTGCTAGTGGACAGACAGCCACATTATAATACTGTCACCACAGTGGGATACTGAAACAGAGATTAAAGACAAAGGACATGGAGCCTGAACTACCCTCTCAAACCAAACAAACGGAATGCTGCAAAACCAGTGTGAACATTATTTCTTATCCTCAACTACTAGTTAATTGTAATGTTTCTTTCCTTTTTTATTAATGAATGTCTGTGTAAACAGATCTTTTGTTTGCATCAACCTTTGGGGAATGGCTCTTCTACATGAGCATACTTATGTTTAGATGTGAACAAACATGTTAATTCATGGACAATAATATTCACCATCAAAAACTCTTTGGAGCTGGGACTGTGTATTTATGTGTGTGTGCAGCACCTATTACAATGGGGTTCTCATATTGCCTGGGACGACTAGCTATTTTATTATCAATAATTATTATTATTTGCTATTTATTCTAGAATGTGAAATATTTTTTTTAAAAAAATATTTAATCAGAGACAAATTCAATAGCATATTACTTGAGTGATCAGACACCATTAAATATGAATAGCATATAGCTGAACTGAACAGTTCACAACGTGAAGACTTAAGTTTGATAATGAGTTGTTAAATGTTCATCCAAACTAACTGTAAATACTTACGCAAAAAGAAAGTTTGGTTTCAAAACAATTCATGAACAGAAAAACTGGTGAAATTACTCAGATAATGCATAGACTATAACTTGTCTAGCCCTACTCTCAGTCAACCTGAGAAATGATCCCTCCAGAAACTGATTGAAACACACTAGTTGATATAATGGGTTAATTTGCACTGTCTGTGTTGTACTTGTTCTGTTGATACAGGACCGATAGTTCAGCACCTCTCAAAAGCACTAAATGCACTCAAAGATTTTTAAAAAGAATGCCTCTCCTTTCCGCAACTCCTTAAGTATCTATTTCTATATCTCAACTCAAGAAGTTTACCTGGGGCCTGCATTCACCAGAACCATTCCTGTTAAAGTTTGTTTCTTGCTTACATTGCTATTTCAAATTCCTACTCCACAAAAGACTCCAATACACACAAAAGATTTGCCCCGTGACAAAATTCTAGAAGTGTGAAGTCATGTACTCTATCTGCTGAATTGTTGTAATCTATTTGCACACACTAGCAAACAAAACTCATTAAAATCATTTACACTTCATAAACACCACAAGATAGAAGGCTGGATAAATTCTGCATTTAACTTTATCAAAGGAATTATCAAACAAAGCCATAAAAATTGATGGCTTTCAGAAACAGATTTTGCTGGGGTTATGTGAAATGCTAACATAGCCAGAAACGCTTATATGCAAAATGTAATGTAGTAGAAGATTTTAAAGATTTAATGCAATTTCTTTTAATATAATTACGGATTTGATAACAATCACCCTACAAAATAAATACTTACCATACTCATTATCATAGAAAATAATGAACTTCTGCCAGGCATATTCCGTGACCACCCTCAATATAACATCATTTAGATAGACTGGTGGACGGACAGACAGTGTATAGTCATCATTTCGATTGCTCCTGGTGAGACCACAGCCACTTCTTGGAGTCCCAGATGTTGAACGCTGGATGAAGAGGTGAGGGATGTGCATGGCATCTGCCAAGGACTGCAGGGATCCCGCTGACGTACAGCCAATGGAGCTGACAAGGGCCAGGATGCCTTGGTTCATAAGGTCGCATGCTGTAAGAAAACACAATGATATTCAAGATGACAAGGGCAGTTCAGTGCTCACAGCTTATCTTTCTGCTGAAACAAATACATTCTGGGAGCTAGTGAAGTAAAAATAAGTTACCGTTTTGTAAATTCAATAATCGTGTCTACTATAAAAAACAGTCCAATCTAAAATCTACCTTGTGCTATAAAAGCCAGGAAGCTTGTCTATTCATTTCAAACTGCCTTACCTATTATCACTACCAAGAGCAGTAAGACTGTTCCTTCCCCTGTCCCCTGGAAGTGAAACTCAGCTAGAACAAAATCTATAAATATAGCCTTTAGAAGACTCTTACAAACTAAATCCAACTATCAGAATAATTGGATTTTCTGGAGAGAGAAACACTTTCTGAAGTCCAGCATGCTCGCTCTGGGAATAAGATATTTGCATTACACACACAGAACTTGACAGAATAACAGCTCAGACTAGCTGTAAACTTTTGAAGGCAACTGTACACAGTCATGCACATAAGTTTGTCCAGAAAGGACCAAAAACTGAATGGATCTTGGGTCGTACAAGAAATGTACAGCATATGTGACATAACTTGTCTATTTTAGTGTTTCAACAATAACAAAATTATTGTCTTACAAATAGAATGCTTCTTTCAAAACTCAGGGCAGAACTTCTGCAAGTTTTCCCTCCCCATTTTTTGGAAAATGGTTTTCATGCAAAAAACACCACCTTGTAACTAATAGCCCAGTTAATGAAGGGTGAGTCACAGTTGACATTCTGAATGTTACACTAACGACATCCACATGAATACCAAAAGGTACTTATGATTAATGTTAATGCAATCAATAAAAAAAGAATAAATAATTATTTGGTCTGTAATTTTGAAGCATTACTTTGTGAAATAAAGCAGAACGTAAAGTGTTTATTTTGTCTTTCTAATTGAGTTGAGAGCCTGAGCAAGGAAGCAACACCAGCTTGTAACGTAATTCCCTAGAGCTCAAATAAGGGACAATTTTTTAAATGCCTAATCTGAGACTGGCAAAACTACATGTGCAGTTACCCTGTGTTTATACATGCAAAATAGAATTGTGCAGGAACACACAATAGGTATTTAATGGTGCATATGTAGTACTTCAGCTGTGCAATTACCTAACTTGTGTGCAGATTTTGTGCATACAGCTGGTCGGGACACAAAAGAAGAACCCACATGAGAAAAATTTGGCCTTTAAAGCATCATTATTGCAGACATATTTCATCAGACCTGTTAGATCAGACTGTCATCCCCTTACATTACTCTTCAAATATTCCCATTGACTTCAGTATAACTTTATGGCATAAGGCACTGTTCAGTGGGAATAAGGATGTCACAGTCTAGCCCTTATAAATCTTACCAACGTGAAGAGGTGAAAGTAAAGTGGAACACCCCGGTACAGCGTACTGGCAAGAGCTGGTACACCATACCAGGGTGACCCGGCTTCCCCAGGCACCAATTTAGAGGCCCCGGGGCTCCCAGCAGTGGTTGGAACCTCAGGCCCTTTAACTTGCTGCCAGAACCCCCATGCTGGAGTCCTGGGGTAGCAGCTGTGATGCTCTGGGGGGCTATTTAAAGGGCCTGGGGCAGTAGAAGCAGGGGAGACATGGAGCCTTTAAATAGCTTCCAGAGCCTGCTGATGTAGCAGGCAGCCGAAGGCTCTGGTAGTGGTTTAACGGGCCTGGGGTTGTAGTGATGGCTGAGCTCTGGGCCCTTTAAACTGCTGTCAGAACCCCCAGCTAAACTGCTGTCAGAACCCCCAGCTGCACTGCTGCTCTGCAGGGTGCGGGGGGGCGGGGGGGAAGAGGGAGACGGGGGCACTTACCAGTACAGGACAAGCTGGGGCTGGCTCTGATCTCCCAGTCCCGTACCGGTAAGTCACCATTTCTACTTTCACCCCTGCCAATGTAGCCAAAAGACCATATGGGAGATCATGGATGCAAATAATCTTTTTCATATAAAATTAACACATTTACCATCAAATATTTAGTAATATTCAAGATTATTTCTAAAAAGAGTCAAAAAAGTCACCATGTCAAAATACTATACCAACCAAGAAATGACAATAAGTATTGAAGGGAAGGAAGGGGTTATTCCATATTTCACATCACTATATGTATCCATCAGAATTATTATTTAATGTTTTTGTTAGTTCACTACCCTGCTTCACAGGCAGGGGGGTCCCTCTGCACCAGGAAAAGCGTGGCTCTGCCTTGTAAAGTGGAGATGGATTTCCATGGGACTATCCAAGGATGCACATACTCAGAGGCAGTGCTAGACTATTGGGGGCCCTAAGCAGGAATATTTCTCCTCTCATACACAAAACACAATACATTAAAAAAGTGAATGGGGGGACCACTTCAGCTGCCCTAAGCAATTGTTTTGTCTGCTTATGCCTAGTGCCAGCTCTGCATCTACTCCTGAATGTCGTGGAGTTTAGCTCTTTGGGGCTTCCCTGCCAAGCAGAGCACAAATGAACAAGTGAAGAAGGATGATGGCAAAGGATTCAATGCTTCATAGTTTTGGTTATTTTTTTTTGTCCTCCCCTCTATAATGGAGGATTTTGGGGAGGCAACTGGGGTACTATGTTAAAGTAGCCTCCACAGAGAGACTCCAAAGCACTGGAGCTGGGGAAAATGATCCTTGCCTTGTGCAGATGCCTGAATTATAGCCTACTACTTGTGCTGGGTCCCAGAATGGATGGAAAAGGCACTATCAGGTTAAATTCAATACATTTTTAAAACATGAGTTTTCCTCTCTACACTATGTTGTATTATTAAGAACTCAGCAGCTTATTAAAGCTATTTTTAAAATAATCTTATAAAGTATTTGCCTTTTATACTGCTTGTTAACTTTTTGCAGGTCATTCATTTTGGACAACGATATAGATTAGTTAATGTCTCTTTTTACTCAGCTTCTCATCACTTTTTCAGTGCACTTTTCATGCATTGGGTAAATATTGTGATATCTAGAGTGCAAGTCCTGCAGGGAATGCTATTCCTTCCAAGATAAAAATTTCCAGTGTCATTAAAAAAAAAAAATCCTTTATTTTTAGTTTAGAATTATTTTTTTTTTGTTACCGATCTTTGCGAAAACAAGGTTTCTTTCATTGCTGCTGAATTTTAGGCCTAAATGGACTTGACAGCATCCCTTCAAATAAAATATGCCCTGCACCCACTCAGTCTCAAACATGACTTTACAAAACACATCACAGTCAGAGACAGTCTTACAGAAATCACCCTGAGGATCCGTCTCATGTCAAATGTCTATCTTCCCAGGCACTCCTTATAGCCAAAAAATAATCAGGAGACTCACCACAATACTGCAGAAAAGGGGGAAATTTCACTGTACACTGTGTTACTGAAACAAAGCAAAATAGGAGGGGAAAAAGCACATAATTCCATGATGGAATTCTTCTGTTGCTTTATGGGACTCCTAGCACACAGTGTGAAAGCACCTGCAGTCTGCTCACTCCAGGTTACTCTATTATGAATGCTATTGAAGCATGAGGATTGCAGTGCCCCCAAGGCTCCTGCTTCCCCAGTTATGTATACAAGGAATGCGTGTGTGTGTTGAGATGGGAGGGTAATCTGGTCAATTTTGCTGGCAAATGTACCTTGGCACCTACCGTTAGCCTTACAAATTCTGATTAACTGAATGTATAGGCAGTTAGATAGTGGAGAAAGGCTTGTTATCTGAAATGTCCATTCTCTCTGCATCAGTCTCCCATCAACTGAATTTTTGGGGTAGAAAGTTGTCTGTTCAGTTTATACCCATGTGAACAAAACCAAACCATTTCCTGGTATCAACACATTATACACACTCCTTATCCAGACATAACTCCCATTGGCTTCAATGGGATTTTTGTCTCTGTAAGAAGTGAAAGATTGTCCAAAAAAGATAATATATAGGGCTCAATGAAAACCTTAATTAAATCTTTTTTCTGCTTATCCAAATTTTCAGTGGTAGTTTATCATTTCACTAACTGCACCACAAAAGCACCTGAAAATCCTTTCTCCATTCCCTCCCAAGCTTGGGAAAAAAAAAAAAAAAAAAATCAGCCAGTACTGTGCCTGACCTCTAAGTAAAAAGATTACACAAGGACTTTAAAAGCATTTTGTCATTCAAGACTCCTTTAATTTACTGTCACTACCTGAGAGGGTATATTTTAAAGCTGATATCAAAACTATTCCTAATATGATCAAGCTACATCAATACACCATCAACATCCCTAAGTCTTGTACATCTTTCTTCAATATAGTAGAAATGCCAAATTCAAATGGACTAGTATACAGTTCTATTAGAGGTCTGATAAAATAAGCCTTAAGGAATACAGGATTGATAATAATATTTACATATCTGAAGAGTTGTGCACATATTAATTTACCCTCACAAGGACCACATGGTGGATATATAATAGGATGGCCTGCCACACCTGTTCATTGATCAGACCCAGATAGAAAGGGGTCAGGTGACCACCATAAAGATCTGTGGAGAGATTTGTACCAGAAAGTAGAATTCCTGGAACAGCGCATGAGTCAGGAGAATTGAAGAGAAGGGTGGGTTCTGCTTTCAGTACTGAAGGAGGCAAGTGTGTAGGAGATGTAGCCTAGATGGGCAGACAAAGTGCTTTTGTTTTTCATGTTTTGTCTAGTTTTAGGTTTGAAAAAGAAAACTGAGCCTGTGAAGAGAATTGTGTGTGGCAGAGTCTCCTTCCAGGCACAGGAAGCTCAGTCGCCCCATGTCTCTGAGTACAGTTCACCAACTGCCCTCTCCCCAACTTGGCACACACATGCCCAAGTCAAAGAGAATCCCCAATAAGCAGCATGTGACACAATGGCAGGGTGCTCCTAGCCAGGACATAATGGGTAGCCAGGCCCATGCCACACCTGGGACACAATGGAGCCATCATTGCCTGGGGATAGTGCAAGGCCAGGTGGACTTAGCTCACTCTGCAACCCCCAGCCTCAGCCCCACAAGACAGGAGCTCTCGCTGCCTGGGGTGAGAGCAGGGCTGGGAGAGCTCACTGTCCAACTCTCCCACCTTCTCTGCAAACCAGGCCCAATCCTACGGAAAAGGAGTGGCCATTCTAAAACAAAATGCCAGACTCGGATTTGCAGACCACTGAATAGCGATCCAGATAGGCTCACCATGTCATGGAGCACTCATAGCTCCACCCCCCACAACCCTACACCTTTTCAATAGCAGCGTAGCTATTAACTTTTACTCAGCCCCCACTCCAAAGAGTACGTTCACCCTCAGGTGGGATGATCACTTTCAATTTCCCCTGTACTCAGGGACGTCCTGCAGGGCCCAGGACAAATCAACCTCCCCACTAGTTTCCTCGCCATCCATTCTGCACACACCCCGTCCGCCCCTCCTCCTTGCCAGCCGCCCATCTGCCTGCCTCCTCAACCCCCTCCTGCCTGCCCCTCACCTTCCTGTTCGCCTCTTCACCCTGCTTGTCCTCCCGCCTCACCTCCCTGCCCGCCTCTTTACCTATCAGGACAGATGGCATCCCAACCATACATCGGTAAGAATGCGGGACAAAGGGCTAAATATCACGACAGTCCCAATTTTATCAAAGTGTGGGGCCCAGGGCTGTCACCCTGATTTGTCTTATGCAAGGGACAGTTCTGCCTGTACTACAGCAGCCTTTCCACTGCTTCTCTCAGCTTGGCTCATTCAGCAGTCTGTAGGATTCACCTGAACCCTTCAGAGCTAGGACTCATAACTGAATAACGCAGGCCAGCCCTTGCCCACTCACATGTACAGGAACAGGCCACTCTCTTACAGGATGATATTAAAATTGGACATCCCCCAGTCACAATAAGTACATTTATTGCAGTGTTTCTCAGTCTGTGTTTAGAGAATACTGGAGTAAATGTCCATTCCTTACAGTGGACCACTAAGCAAACAGTATTAATTCCACTTAGCAGATGAGGAAATTGCGACACAGAGGTTAAGTGACGTGTCCAAGGCCACACAGTGAGTCACTGGCAAAACCATGATTCAGGAATTTCTGATGTTTCTCATGTTTGTTCATCTAGAATATTCTACCTCTCCATCCTGTAACAAAGGGATACCATAATGGACTCACACTGTTTCTTCATATGTTCTCAAATGTCTCATTTATCCTAGAAAATATCCCTCATTTATCCAGCAGAGAGGAGATGATTTATGCCATAGTTTATGCCCACTGATAGAGAACCATATAAGCTGAAGGCATTGGCACATCAGGGAGCACTGATGGTGGTACTATATCATCACTCTCTATTAACTCCCTAGGAGAACAAATAACTCTCTGCTTAGGCATGAGTGTCTTTACTTTTGTAATTAGATCAAAAATATTGGGGTAGGACCTTAGGAATCTCTACAATTTTGTGACTCAGGCTCACCTCTGATGTTAATCATATTTTTTAGCTTTCACACTATGACAGAGCTTTCAACTGCGCTGCTAGGGCAGGTGCTCTAAGCAAAAGAAAGAGAACTCTCCCGTTGACTCAATTACTTCAACCCCCACGAGAAGGGATAGCTATGGTAACCAACATAGCATTGTCCACACTGGCACATAGGTCGGTGTTACTTACAGTGCTCAGGAGAGTGGCTTATTCACATCCCTGAGCGTTATAACTTGTACCAACATAATCTGTCATGTGGACATAGCCTAACTCTCAATCTTGCTATCATACAGACAGAACTTCCACCATAGGACTTCAGGTCCTTAAGAATTTCATTTTTAATAACCCTGTTCATATTATGTAGACCATTTATTGGTTGAAAATGCTGTAAATTTTTAAAAAAATATAATTCTCATATTACAAAAAATAATTTCTGAAAAAAACATAAACCTCGAGAAATGTACTGCTGCATTACAAGAACTTTTATACTATAAGATAATATGTATACATATAAAAACATTTTCAAGTTAAAGTATCTATTTTTCAGATTATCTTGTCTTTTCCAAAAGACCTGAAGTTCACTTACTGGGCTGATTTCCAATAAAAAAAAAAATCTTTTAGAGATTCTTTTAAGTTGGAGCTTAGCACAGCATCTTGATGCACTAAAATCCAATTTCTATGTTCAATAAGTTTTTAAAAAACTAACCAATTTCATTTAAAATAAATAGCTAACATCTGGCTGTCAGCGTGGGCTAACTACTTTCTACCTAACACAATTTAAAATAGCTGAATAAAAAAAAAACCTTGAAAATTTGTGCTTTATATATTGGAAACAATGGCTACTGACTGCCATAACGTAGCAACAAGATTCTCTATCTCAAAACATGTTTATAAAGCAGATGCAAGTAGTGCACATATGGAGAATTAATTGTGTTATACAATCACTGTTAGTGCAATTTAGTTTGAGGAAAAGATGCTGGCATTCAAGTTCTTAAGGCACCTTTGAAAATCTATCCACAATTTCTTGCTTATTTTGGAAATATTTTATAGAGGGCTACAATGGGGAAAGCTGTCTGGTTGAACAACAGAGGAGAACTTCATTACTGTCATTCTCTGCCTAGGATGCCCTTTCCTCTCTCACTTCCTTATGGACTGAGCAGCTAGCCGCTCCTCACATCTCCTTCTCAGCCTCAGGATGTTGACTATGAAATGTGATGAAAGCAAGTAGATCTTCATGCCTTCCCCACAGATGGGGCAAAGAGGTAATGTTCAGGGATCTTTGCCTTTTTTAACCCAGAGAACCTGTGTTGTGCCCTCTCTCTTTCCCTTGAGCAGTTGCACTCACCACAGCACAGGTGTCTGTTTCTAAAGCAGTGTCTCTCATCTTTAAATAAGTCTAAACCATGCATGGCTTCAACATAGAAGAGATCACCAATTCAGAAAAGGAAAATTAGCATGAAAATATATAGGAAGTTTAAACAGATATACTACTGGTCTTTTTGCTTCATGTGCATAATCTTGTGAGCAAGGAAAAAGGAATAAAAATATAATTAGGAGGCTCGCAATCATGACATCTTGTTACTTAATTTTCAATCTTTTTTAGTCATTTTTAAATACGAATTCTGCTCCAGCAAATTATTCTTCTTTCATAATGCAGTAGTTCAACCTGGATTTAGAACTGATTTATTTCAAGATGAGTGACAGCACATTTTTAATATACCTCAAGATACGTTCTTAAGGAAATACAAGTAAGATCTTCTGGTTGAAAGTATGCAGGAAAAAAGTATGTACGACTTATATAATGTTCTCTTTGAACTAGAGATATATGTGCCCAAATCCATTCCTGTTCCACATTTTTTGGTATGGGTTACAGAAATCAACTGTGATAACATCTTCTTACCTGTAAGCATTTAGCACCCTCCTCTTCCTCCAATACATTATACATAACTCAGAGTGGTGACATTTTAAAAATAAAATGTTATTAACACTTAAGGGATTTTATTTGGTCCTGATTGATAAACCTGATTTGTGGTTACCAATTTTCACAGATAGTGCTTATTCAGGTTTGAGGTTTCTTTGTGTGGAGGAAATATATATCTAAATTTGAATATATGCTTAATGTCTGGGTTCAGATCTCCATGAAATTTTTTATACAAAATCCTGGAGAAGGAGGTGCATCTCTGCTGGAGAAAAAATCCTGGAGAAGGAGGTGCAACTGTACAGCAGTTACCACTTAGTACAGCGCCAGGAATTTTAGCTGATTTGTCTGTGAAGGTAGCTGGGGGCAGGCTCTCTCTTCCATATTCAGGATTCTGCCAAGTATGACCAGTGTTTTATACTTATCCACCCAAAACTAAGCAAATCATTTGAGCTTTGAAAACTGGGCTGGTAATCTCAAAAGTTTTTCAGGAGAAAAAAATTTATTTTTCCACAGTTTTCAGCATTCCTTCTTTCAGTCCAAGGTT
The DNA here is from genome assembly GCA_007922305.1 of Dermatemys mawii. Lineage (NCBI taxonomy): Eukaryota > Metazoa > Chordata > Testudines > Dermatemydidae > Dermatemys > Dermatemys mawii. Next base: position 7,552,365 of record ML677328.1, read on the forward strand.
CATTAAATATGTTGAAAGGCCTTGTAATCTTGTCTGATCTCCTGTATAACACAGACAAAAGGGCTTCCTTGGAATAATTTCTGTTTGAACTAGAGCAGATGGAACCACAAAGATCGAATTACAGGCTGGAGACTGACCAGCTAAGCAGGAGTTCTTCAGAAAAGGACCTGAGGATTACAGTAGATGAGAAACTGGTACAAGTCAGCAACATGACCTCATTGCCAAGAAGGCCAAAGGCATCTTGGGCTTTATTAGTAACAGCATTGCCAGCAGATTGAGGGAAGAGATTATTCCCTTTTATTTGGCACTGGTGAGACCACACCTAGAATATTTCAACTAGTTTTGCCCCCCCCCACCCATAGAAGGGATGTGGATAAATTGGATAGAGTCCAGTGGAGGGCAAAAAACAAATGATTAGGGCACTGGGACACATGATTTAGGAGGAGAGGCTAAGGGAACTGGGGTTATTTAATCTGCAGAAGAGCCCCCTCCACTGGCCAATGTCTCTCCTGCTGCTGACCCCCGTGTCTCTCCTGGACCCTGGTGCCCCTTTTCTGGGGGTGCTGCCCCCTAGCAGCAACCCCACACTCTGGGTCTTCCTTCCCAGGGGAACCCCTCCCCGAACCCTCTAAACCCACCTTGCCTCAGTGGCTACTGCCAGTCATCATCTTGCCCCCACTCACTAGGGCAGACTGCATTTTGTAATGGCCATTCACTCATCATTGGCAAGGGGTTAGGACCAGCTGCCTCTGCCTAATCCCAGGCTGCACCTCTGCAACCCCAGTACCTGTATAGGTCTTCCTCAAGGCTTGCAACCTGGGGTTTTACCAAGCTTGAGCTCCCCGGCTCCCTTGTCCTACTCCCCGGCACTGCTCTGCTTCAAATACCTTGCTTCCAGCAGCTAGATTCTTCTCTTTCCCCTGCTAGAGAGAGACTCCTTCCAGCTCCTGGCCCACAGCTCTCTAATAAGGGCCAGCTTGGGCCCCCCCCCCGGCCATTGAGCTGGCCACAGCTGTGGCTGCTTCTCAATCAACCTATGTTTGTCACTTTCCCCAGCCACAGTCCTCTGCAGAGCTGTTTTAATCCCTGTTTCCCAGGAGTGGGGCAGCCACCTCACTACAATCCCCCATTCTGGGATTTTGGTTCAAGCCTGTTTCTTACTGGCATGTCAGCCATATGCCACAACGCATTACAGGCCTTCCTTCATTGTTGTGTAAGCAATTTCCATTCAGTTGTGTGCTTACATAGGTGGCATGCTGAAGCAATTAAATAAAATGAAAAATTATAATTTATATTTCTAACTGGCACTGAATTATACTTAATTACTTATTAAATGAAGCATATGTCACTTTAAGCTAATGAGTTTCCTTCTTCACTTCAGCCCTGAGCTGTAGCTGCATCTTTTACTTTTAATTTCTTTTCTCAGTTCTGTACAAGGAGTTATTAAGGAGTGCATTGGGTCTGATATAGTATTTAACAGCAAGCTTGCCCTCTGCATAGCAGCAATTATATAGAAATGAAAAGGCTGAGTCCTAAAGCAGCTTAATACAAAATTAATGACAATTTATCAAAAGATAACACCCTGGTAAAATCATGATTTTATTCTAGTTATTAGTTTTTTAATGTGCAAGCATTTAAAAAATCCTATATTTAAACCTTGGGCATTAATAATTCTCGTTTTATGCTCTTCTCTTTAAACAAAGAAGGACAATGTTATTGTTAAGCAAACAAACAAAATTTACACAGTATACTTGACACTACTTGACAAAAAATCAAAATGCCATACTTTACATGACAATCTGCCTAACCATTTACGCTGTTATGAAATAACAGATCAACTCAAAGCCCCTTGTGCACCAGTCTCTCTCAAAATACTAATGTCCTTCCCAACTTGTTTGTGTGCATGCATATGTGTGTGCAAAAAACAGCTCATCATGATAAACTGGCATCCTGCTGCCTCTTCTCTCATCATATCCCAGCCAGATCACTCCCTCACTTTTTTCTGTTCCTTTTCTCTCACATCCTTTCTATCCCTTATTTCACCTCTTCCTTCTAATCTATTTTCCCTTTTGAGCATTCAAAAATCATTTTTTTAATTTGCTCATTACCTAGTTTCTTGTTCTCCCCCTTTCAGGGACCCCTTCCATCCAGCCACACAACACACATTTTTCCCTGTTCAGGCCTCTGCTTCACTCTCTTTCCCCACCCTTTGTCCTCTCCACTGTTAGGACACAGCATGGTCCAGAGGATTTGGCACTGGACCTCAGAGTCTTGAGTCCCATCTTTTATTCTATTGATTTGTTGTGTGGCTTTGGACAAGTTATCTGAATTGTCTGTGCCTCAGGTCTTTCTGCAGCAGGGATAACAATATTTACACATCTTTGTGAAGTGCTTTGAGATCTCTGGATCAGAAGTGTGATCTAAGTACCATTATCATTCTTTCTCTCTCATTTCATCCCAGTAGGGACATTCCATTCCCATTAGACTCCAGCTCCACAAGTTCCTTCACACACACACACACACACTCTGTTTTCTGATTTAGAGTGTTTCACAAGCATTTCTAGTTCTGCTCTTTAGTATGGAGACAGTAAGCTTTGTTGGAGAGAGACAGACGTGCTGTGTAGCACAAGACTACAACCTGCATCAGGACAAACAAAAGAACATGCAGCTAGTCGCTGTATCTTGGTCAGAACCCCTACAGTAGAGAAATCTGCATGCACTGCGCTAGAGGAGTTTGACATTCCTCTAGGCAAGGATCTCACTGAAAAATACTGTTTAGAATGAGACTCCCCCCCAAAGCAAAAACATGGACTGCTTTCCCTCCCAACGTGCAAGCAGCAAGCATCCTGAGCATCTACTTCTCAGGGGATAGTAGGCACCATATGGGAAAGAAAATGAAAAGGAAAGAAGTAGTTTTCATATGCCACCTAGATTGTGAAAAAAAGAAATTAATCTTTCACAACAGAGGTAATTCTATAATGCAAATAGAATGAGCATTGAAATTTGAGCTGCAAACAATACTGAAGCCAGAACTTACATTTACACTAAAATGCATCAGCATAGGCAGACTCTATGTCTAATGAAAAGAGCTTTTGTTTGAAAATAAAAAGAATGCAGGGAGAAAGCAGTATCAGCTGCAAAGACTGAAAGGAGTGAAAAACCTGGAAATTCAATGAGGGCTCAAGAACACTAGGTCCACTAGTAGACTTGGATTTTGAAGAAACTTCAAAGGAGTCACTATTAATTATGTGTTAAAAAGAGACACTGGCTTTTATTGTTGAGGCACCAATTAATAATGAACAATTAGTCCTTACATAGCACCTTTTATCAGTAACACTCAGAGTGCTTTGCAGAGGAGCTCAGTATCATTATCCATGTTTTAACAGATGGGGAAACTGAGGCACAAAGCACAGATATGACTTTCCCAAAGTTGTCCAGCAAACCAAAGCTGTTCTTGTTCATGCCCCAAAGCACTCAGTCTGAACAGACAAACAAATTAACACATCTTGGGAGGTGTAGAATAAAGTCCTATCTTGGAGCTTTTTCTGTTTTATTTTTAAACATTAACTAATGTGTCGATGACAGCATTTTTGCTAACATTGATTTAGTGTAAGTGGGCTTCAGGAAGTAGGTGGATTTTGAGGGGATTTGAAGAGTGAGAGGAGGGAGTCCTAATATAGTGAGATGGTGGAAAAGATTTCTAGCATACAGCGAACATGGAAGAGGAATAAATTTGACAATGAGAGATGAAAGGGCAAGATTTAGAGAAGTTTTGTTTGTACAGCTCCTAACACAATTAATTCCTGGCCCATGACTGCATCTTTCAGGTACTACAACAATACAAAAAATCCACAGTAAGTATGTGTGTTGCAGGGTGGAGGGTTGTAGAAAGTAAGCAAAGAACTGCAGCGGGGAACAAGAATCTTGAAGGCAAGAAACCTAATCTGATGTAGAAACCAGTGGAAGGATTCAACAAGGGAGTGATCAATGAACAAGGGAAGTTTGGCTGGACAGAAGTGAAGTCACAAGATGACTGGAGGAAGCTAGAGAGGAAAAGGTTGCAATACTTAAGGGAGATAAAAGGCATAAGTAGAAACTAAACTGTTGTGAAAACATAAAAGAGCAACGTCCATAATTTGGTAGCTTTGGTACATTGCATGTTCTTTCGCTCTGTGTTTACAACTTAGGACAGACAAGGTGAATATTCATTGCGAGCCTTATAAGTGGAGATAATTGAGGAGGACTGATTTAAAAAAAAGTGAGGGTGGATATTCTAGATAGGAGTGAGAGTCCAGGAATGGAAGAATGTCCAAAATGAGAGTGGAAGATGGAAATAAATGAGAGTGCAGACAGAGCAAAGGTGCCCAAGAAGGCTTATGAAAAGAAACAAGAGTGAAGGTATATGTAGGGGCACATTTGTACAGACCTTTGGGGAAAAAAAGAGTTCTGAGAATGTAAAATTTTATTCAGTAGGCAAGGAGATGGCAGGAGTTCCAACAAAGAAGTAAATTAATCTTATATACATCATGGAAGATTATGTTGGCCGCTGCACTATGGAAAGAAGGAAAGGAAACTGGAGAGACATTAAGAGGCCAGAAAGAAGGATGTTGCAACAGCCACGGTGGGAAATATCTAATGTGTTGTCAAGTGTGTCAGCTGAAGAGCAATGAAGAAAAACAACATGATGCATGCTGTAAATGAAGTAGCAGCAGAATTTGGCAGCCTTAATACGCGCGGAGAAGGAGAGAGGATTGAAAATGGGATCCAGGTTTAAGAGCCTATGTTGTTTCTCTACGAATATTGAGAAAGTGTTTCTTTGGTGTCAGTTGGAAACTTTTTGTGAGATTGCTTCATCCTTAATAGGTGCAACAGATGTCAGGAAAAACAGGAGTGGTGGTTCTCTTTTCCTGTGACTTTTTGGAATGTCATAATAAAAGGAATCTGTATAAATGTAAAATGTATATTTAGAATGCAAAGCATTTGGGTAACACTGAGCACTTTGCCATAATGGGAGAAGCTGCAGTAGGCCCTGGTCCTAACCACACATATGGTGGCAAGTATAAGTGCAAGAAGATTTTTAATAATTAAGGAATATGCACACTTTGAAAGTTTCACTCATCACTGACAGAAAATGGAAAGACACAAATTCTGCTTGGATGTCAGAGATGGGTATATTTCTGCTGACACCCCCCTTTGTCTGGAACTAGGGTTTTAGAAATGTCTTCCTGTTCAGAACTGTTATGGAGTTACAGAGCTGCCACCTACATGACCTGACAGAGAAAGACGCCAGGCAGACAAAATGGGATGTTTTCAAGTTCCATGCATTAAGCCTGGGATCAGTACATACAGCTAGAGTTCAAACTCTACAGCTAGCACAGGAGCCAGCTGCATTATTACTATGTGAGATGAAGCAGTTTTTCTCCTCAGTCAACATACTCCATTTTCCACCATGGGAAAGCATGGTCTCTCTTTCTAGCGATCTGAGATATTTATATGCTCTTCAGCATTTGTTGCAGCCTAGATATAAGAGACTATAGTATCTACACACTGTTTCTTTCTGTGTAACTTTGGGTGTAAGCAGCTCCACATCATAGCTATAGTCTTTAATTTCCTGGAGACAACACTTCTTGAGGTGACTGATTAAAAAACATGTAATATCATTTTCCTTTCAACAGGTCTTTTATTAACACACTGCTACAGAAGCTCTCTACATTAAATGCACATACTGCTGGATCCAATTCTCCTGCCGTTTACACTATTTTTACACTTGTAATTAAACAATAATTCTGCTGAATTAGTGAAGTTACACAACGGTGTGAGAAGAGAATCAGGCCCATGGTATAATATAGTGCATCTACCTTAGGAGATTACAGTAGGAGGCACATAAGGAGATGACAGCTATACTGACCATTTCAATAACATTTTTCATCCATCTCAAAATATTTCACAAAAGTAGACAAATATAATTATCCCCATTTTACAGATAGGGAAACTAAAGCACACAGAGGTTAAAACAACATATACAAAGTCTCACTGAGTTTGTGGCAAAACTCAGTAAAGAATTTAGGTCTGATTCTCAAGTCAGTGCCCTACCCTACCTTACACTGAGAGCCTTGAGAAGCTGGCCGGCTGCCTGCTAAATCAACAAGTGTCTTTGCTGCCAAGATTTTCTCAGCCTTGAAATGTAATTCCTATCTAGCGAAATCAGGAGAGTTTAAAAAGTAGCTAAGGAGAGTTTAGAAAGTAGCTAACTGCAGTTGTAACTGCGCCTCTAAGCTTCAAAGTTAGCAAGTAAAGAGTCCTTTGTAGTTGCTGGTGAGAAAATCACACATGCGCGCTGTTTTTTTCTTTGTTTGCTCAAGCCTATATAACGCTTGGCTCACACACAATAAAGTGTCACTCCCATCCAGCTTCGAATGTGGATTTGACCCTTTGTACAAAGTAAGTGTGTGAGAGTGTTTTCTTTCCTGGGGGCTTGATGGGTCTCATCGGCTGTGCACCCTGTTCAGGCAGAGAGCCTTGGGAGGACAGCCTGAGGCTTACATCACATCTCTGGTAAGCAGCCAGGGATTGGCCCGGATGTGAATGTGTTTGCTTGTGTGCCAATTTCAAATTACTAGTTCTCTGGGCTATCAGTATAACTTCATACAAAACAGTAAGGAGTCTGTTGCCTCATAGGGGTTTCTTTGGGCTTGCATAAAGCAAAGCTTTCTTTGTAAAGTGATTTCTGTCAACAGCATGGTGGCAAACTGCACTCTCTCTGCCACTGGTCAAATGTGATCAGGAAAATTGATGCAATTACTGCAAATATTTCACTGCTGCATCTCATTACCTTGATGCATTGGCTTTCAAAAGAAAGGGAAAAGAAAGGTCAGCTTTCAGAAATGTAATTACAGTAGGTTGGCTGCCAAGAGTAAATAATTTTAAAATCCATTGTAAAGAATGCATTTGTATAATTCTAGTGCATTTTTCATTGGATGTCTATATGTGATTCCATGCAGGCAATGTACAGGTAAAAGTTTAGCAAATAGCCTGCTCTGATCTCTCTGCAGTTTTGTGCAGGTGAAGTCCTCGGACTTCAAAAGGGTTAGTCCTGTTCTGCTCCTCTGTATCAGTGAGACGACAATAAAACCCTACAGTTCTCAGAACCCACAGCAACATGTCAGCCTTTGAATATCACCCCTTTAATCTATCTATGAGTTGGAGATATATATATGCATAGAATGTCAAGGGGCAGAGGAGAAGTGGCATGCAGGCTCCTTCTCAGCTCCTCTGCCTCCTGAACACCTCAAACCAGCTGATTGCTGTGGTCAGGAGGCAGGGGAGGAGTGAAGATGTGGCCTGCAGCCTCTCCTCTCTCTCCCCTGCCTCCTGCTCACAGCAGTCAGCTGGTTTGCGGCATTCAGGAGGGAGGCGGAGCCTGTGCACTGCATCTTCACTCCTCCCCTCTCCCTCCTGCCTTTGAACACTGCAAACCTGCTGATTGCTGCAGGCAGGAGGCGTGGGGGAGCAAAGGGAAAGTGCTGATCTGTGGGGTCTGCCAGTGGGTGGGAGGCACTGTAGGAGGGAGTGTAAGGGAGCTGATAGGGGCCTGCCAGCTGTGGACAAAGCAGGCAACCAACGATGCTATAGCAGAGCATTGCACGACTTTAAACGAGCTTGCTCTGTAATGGAGTGGAGATGTAAGATCGAAACAACTTTAAGTGAGGGGATGTTACATGGAGAGTTACTGTATTTCACAAAGTTCTATTGAATTCCCTCTTAAAGATGCATTGTATCTAAAAAGTTAGGAATATTAACTATGTAACAATTACAACTGTGTGTGTACTTGGGAAACACTCACCAGACAACAGGCCATTAGCCTTGATGGGCCATTAGGAACAAGACGACTGAAGATACTAATCTCTCTCCTTCCTGAGAAGTGTCCTGGAACCTTGATCACCTGACCTTGTGTCAAAGCATGTCACCTGATACTAAACATCATCATTGACTTCTAGTGATTTTCCACTAAAAGGATGGGGAGGTTTAACTGAAAAACAAAAGGTTCCTGCCTTATGTAAATTCTATCTAAGGTTGGGGAGTAAGCTGATCTAGGTTCACTCTTCCTTGAATCCCCAAGCAGAATGATAGCTGCAAACACCTAAGGAACAAGGACAAAAGGAAAGGGGTGGGGGAGACTACTGAACCCCGGGTGAAATGGGGATCTGGTCTGTGAATAAGCTACCTGAAGATTTAAGCTGCAAACAAGGTAGCTAACCTTGAAGAATTTCTATAACCTCCCCCAAAACACCATTTTGGATGAGAAATGACTACTTGTAATCAGCTACTTTAAGATCTTAAGCTCACTATGCATGTTATGTTTTATTTTCTTATTAATCTGCTTTGTTCTGTTTGCTATCCTTTATAAACACTTAAAAGTACCTTTTATAGTTAAGGCTTATTTCTTCTTAACATCATAACACAGTTTGCGCTATTCATGGGCGGGGAGGGGGCAAGAATCTGTGCATCTCTCTCTCCATGTTGAGGGAGAGGGCAAATTTTTGTGAGTTTGCACTGTGCAGACTTTCCTATACAGCGCAAGACATTATTGTTTTGGGTTTACTCCCCAGAGAGGGTGTGCACTTCAGTGCTGGGCCATTTTCTAGATGAGTCTTCCTATAGAGAACTCAGAGATTCTACATCTGGTGCATCCCTACATGTATGTGTGTGCTACCAGAGGCTGGAGAGCCTGATTCAGCAAGACACGGGGAAAGAGAACCCAGGCGAGTGGAGCAGGTGGGCCCAGTGAAACCTCAGTACATCAAGTGCCATCCCAGATGTGCGGGGAAGGTCCAACCTGTCACAACAGTAACACATCACAGCTTGTCAATTTATCTGGGGTAAGTACCCTCTCCCATTTAAACTCAGCACAGAGTTGGTTTATAGCAACAAAAAAATTAACACTAGGATATAGATTTCTGTAGTATAGTGGTTATCATGTTTGCCTCACACGCAAAAGGTGCCTGGTTCAAATGTGGGCAGAAACAATGTGTTCTGGGGTGGCGGGGGGAGAGTAGGAAGAGAGAGCTCAGTGGTCTGAGCATTAGCCTCCTAAACCCAGGGTTGTGAGCTCAATCCTTGAGGGGGATATTTAGCGATATGGGGCAAAAATCTGTTGGATGATTTAATTGGGGATTGGCCCTGCTTTGAGCAGGGAGTTGGAATAGATGATTGCCTGAGGTCTCTTCCAAGCCTGATATTCTGTGAAAGGGTTTGAATCCAAAACAAACTCAGACATTTAAAAAAAAATAAAGGGAATAAAGTTAGAAAGGGTTACAAGCAAATGAAAGTGAAAAAATGTATACACAATTCTAAAACTTACTCTGTTAAGATACAGTCTTCAAGGTGGTTTCTCACCTATATTCTGTTTCCAGAAACATAACCACCTCCCCAACCTTTAGTTGAAGGACATGTCTTTCTCAGATTGCAAGGCTTCTGTTCCCTTGTGTCTGTCTAGCGATAGATGCCAAAGATGGTTTCTATCTTTGCTTACATCTTTCAAAGCTAAATGATTCTGTTTCAAGAGGCAGGATTACCTCAGGCTGCTTTCCCTTTCCTGTTTTCCATCCCCGTGTGTGTATATGGAACTTCCACTGATTTGATTCCACCATGTTTAATTTACATAGAAGACAGGAAAATAGCTGCCATCTCTCATGCCTGGCAGAGAAGCTATTTGTCACTATTTGGCTACAGATTTTAAAACATATCACTAAGTATACATATGTCCATATAATGCTGAAATCACATTTCACAATGATATTCATCACCAGTGTGCCCCTCTAGCTTTCAGAAATGGCCATCTTGTATACACTTTTATAAACATTATATACAAGCAGTTGATTCAATTGTTTATCACTTGAGATTCAGCCCTCCTGTCTTTATAGAGCACTAAACTTTTCTAATATATTCTTTGAAAAGTAAAACCCAGACCAAGGCACGCTCTCATGCTGTCTCTTCTCCCACTTGTTCATGTGAGGTTTGCCTCCCTCCCTTATTCAACTTGATGGGTTTCTTTATATAATATGCAAAGAGTCTCATTGTCTTTCAAAATAATTTGGAAGTAACTCTCAGAAGGGGAAAACACATTCCTTTGTCTGAGGCATACCTGTTTACCCACCTCTCCCCAACATGCCTGGTTTAAAACACACTTTAGTCATAATTCTAGTGCATATCAATAACTCTTAATACCCACCACATAATACATCATGCAAGACCTTTAATTATCAGTGAGTTATTAGTTTTCTAATGATACCTCACAAGGCATATTTAGTACAAAGATTATTACAATAGTGTGTAGGGTATGAATACAGAGGTGCTTAGCATCACAGCTACACAGTACAATTTACACAGACTATTGCTGTCATAAAATTAGATGGGAAGAGTGGCATGATGAATGTTTCTAAGTGCTGGGTAGATCAGCTCTTCTTCAGGAAATAATGTGGACAAATGACATACCCGAAGGAGGAAATTAAAATGAAAAGATTGATAGGACTATATCATAATTTGGGGATCATGTATAGACCATATCCAAGGACTGGCAGGCTTAATATTTTTCACTGAATAAAGGAAAGACCAAAACTTTAAGAGAAGAGATTTTTAAGAAAACTAGGGTTGGGCTAGTCAGGGTAAATTATACAAGAAACGCTGTCATTTAGGAGGCACACGTTTATTGGGAGGAAGGAGAAAGTTGCTACATGGAAAAATGCTTGTTTAGCATGACTAACGTTGGCCACACAACACCAAACTTTCAAAATTTAGTTTATTAAAATAAAAAAAACAGGCTGAAGGAAGACTTTCTGAACTCTTAGTTTCAACTTTTAGGATTTGTCTACAATACAGCCCATGATCTCAGCAAGTGTAATTCAGCATAGCTGGATTTCAAAGACTTTATTGCAGCTATGGTCATTTACACCAGCTAAGGACTGGACTACAAGACTCGTCATGCCAACACAACATTAGGAGAATCCATGTCTGAATACCATTCTTTGCTTGTAGAGTGAACTGGTCAATGCCGTTTTCAAAACACACTAGAGTATCATATTTACAAAGTAGGCCATGTAATTTCCTAACACAGTTTTAGATGCAGTTGGTCCTTAATACAGTATGAAAATATGTTACAATATGGATTTCTCTGACAGACAACAATGTGCTGGTGCAGTTAGGCTTGTACTGTAGATGGGCCCTACAAACTGAAATTAAGGCCTTGATTTGCTTATACATTTTTGGGACATCTCCTGCCATTGAATTACTATTAGTGCCATTAACAGTAGGGTGACCAGGTGTCCCATTTTAGACCGGAACACCCTGTTGGAAAGGGACCCTGGCAGCTCCGGTCAGCAGGCTAGTCCATACCTGTCCTGGGGCCCCACGCTGTGCCCCGGAAGCAGCCAGCAGGTCTGGCTCCTAGGGAACTGGCCCCCTCCCCGCCTACTTGTGCCAGACCTGCTGGCTGCTTTCGGCAAGCACACAATGCAGTGTCTGGACAGACAAGCATCCTGCTTTAGTCTCCCTGCCCCCTGCTTCTCACTGGGATCTGCATGATGTAAGCCCACACCCCAAACCCCAACCTCCTGTCCCAGCCCTCAGACCCACCAAACCCAGAGCCTCCTTCTGCATCCCAAAGCCCTCAGCCCTGGCCCCACCCAGATCCCTCACCCCACCCAAGACCCTGCCTCAGTCCTGAGCCCCTCAAACCTGGGGCCCTCTCCTGCACCTCAAACCCCTCATCCTCAGCCCAGAGCCCTCAGCCTCCTGCACTCTAGACCCCTGCCCCAGCCTAGAATCCCAAAACCCCTCATCCCCTGTCCCACCCCAGAGCCAGCATGCCCACCCTAGAACCCTCACCCCTCCCACATCCCAACTTCCTGCCTCAACCCCCACCCCCCTCCAACACTGCATCTTTGTCCCCAGCCTGGAGCCCCCCTCTTGAACCCTCCAGCCCCACCCCAAAGCCCACATCCCCAGACAGAGCCATCACACCTCCCGCACCCAGCCCAAGTGAGGGAGAGTGGGAGAGAATGAGCCACCAAGGGAGCGGGGAATGTAGTGAGCAGGGGGAGGGGCCTCATGGAAGGGGTGGGGCTAAAGTGTTCCGATTTTTTTTATTAGAAAGTTAGCAACCCTAAGTAATAGGAGAAAGGAGGGCTAAGAGAGAGACAGCTGGAGGCATTTAAACTACAATTTCATAGTCACAGTGTTTGATTAGGTTTATCTCAGAATCTCATCACTCTTCCTAGTATTAATCCCTGTGAGTAAAAGTCATCAACTGGAATCTTCTTTTTCACTTGAAAGATTCACTCAGGTTCTACAGATTTAGCAAGGGATGCAGCTAGATGTTTGAAATCCATTCCCCATACTTACCACAAACCCAAACCTGCCAGGAGTACAATTACTAGCACAATCTCTGCAGTTAAATATAGATACCTATCACCATGTATGACCCCTGTATTCACCCCACACAATACTGCAATGATTTATGTACAAAATATGCTTTGTGAAATATCTTTTGAGAACTAATACCACACTGGTCAATTCTATCATAGTAAAATATGTAATAATGGCATGTGTGAAATTATGGCCATTCATTAATACTATGCTTTAAAGCTGAGTAAAAGTTAGGCAGGTGAGGGGAAGCTGATAAACAGATAAAGGAAAGAGGCTGACACCTCAAACTAGGTATGTGGCAAATTTAGTGGTCTATCTGTGTGTATCCAAAATTTCAGTAGGAAAAGAGAATATGTATAGTTCAGTGAGTCGAGGAGGAACCACCAGTGGACTTACCTTCTGCACCTAATGGCAACTTTACCCAGCATGAATGAAGGAGCATTTGAACGGTTCACTAGATGGACTATAAAAGAGAGGGGCAAAATCCCCACACCTTGGGACTTTTGGGGAGATCCTGACCAAATGGAAGTCAGCCAACTTCCTGGAATGATTATCAAACTTGGAACCAAAACTGTAATTGTTATGTCTGAGTCCCTAGAAAGCATTTTTTTACTTGTCTTTGTTTTTAATCATTTCTGATTTTATCCCTTATATTTTAACTCACTTAAAATCCTCTCTCTCTGTGTTAATAAATTTGTTTTACTTTTAATTTAAACCATCCCAGTGCTGTGTTTTAATTAAAGTGATTGTTAACCCTGGGTAAAGCAAAATTACAATACTTTTGTCTTTTTAAAGACCGCATTACTTCCCTAAATGTTCCGTGAGATGGCAGGACATTTCAGTGCAACCCATTTTGGGTAAATGCGAGAGTGGGGGTGCACTGGAGTCACCTGGCTAGTAGAAATCAAGATGGTGGAGACCAAAATGTGGCTAACAAGCAGGCTGCCTAAGGGAGAGTTGCAAAATCAGGAAAGTTTAACACTGACACTCAGTGCACGCTTGTATGCTGGCTAGGAATGTCCTGGCAGTGAGCTACAGCAACACAGCATTTTAAGGCACTCAGGATTACAGGACAAACAGTTACACAACCTATCACTGGCCTGGGTTGCACTCCAAAACGTGACACTGTGTTAAAGGCTTAATCAGAAAGCTATCAACTATAATATTGAGCTATAATAATGTGTCATGACATTAACATTGTATTCAGTGGTGCACATGGAATATGCTTACCTACATCCAGGCATTCCAAGGGAATGGAATTATGAATTACAACTCTTTCTCCCTTTAAAAGATACAATCAAGTTATCTTCATTTCATGAGCAAATTAGATATTCCTTTGAATTCCAGAAGGCATTGTTTGTTGCTTTCAGCCCATAAAAAAAAAAAAAGATGAAAAGAGAACCTGCCCGACACAGCAATATGAAGATAAGCCCCGATGGTGATGTTTCAGATGCAGTTTGAATTACAACATATGTATTGTTTTACTGGATTTAATTTCAAAAATACCACAGTAGAAAATTAACACTAAATACACAAGAGGATTTGCTTATTAACCCTTATATTGTTGTCCTTTTCCAGACTGCCAGCCAAAATAATGTTTATGAAAGTTTATCTGCAAGGGTTCACTTCTTTTGTAATTAATTATTAAAGATTTTTAGATTAAAATTACCAAGCAAACATGAAATATCAGCAACACAGCATATAAACACAAATGTACAACACTTCAAGAGTTCCAGCCTATATTAAATGTTCCAACTATATCCGCAGTGCTGTTCCCATCCCAAACTCAAATAATTTATCTCAAGAAAATACCAAATTCTATTCTCCCCTTGTAACTTTTCTCAAGAAGTTCAAGGCTGCATTTCAGAAATGGTACATCCTGGGGCACTGCCCAGAGAAGAAACCAATCTTTATTCTCCTGACTCCAATTTGCCTGATGGAAGTTTATGAGTGTAGTAGCATACATGGACATATTACACAAGGATTCCGGAGTGTGCTCATACAACTTTTGCATGTACCAGTGATTCCAAACATTAACTTGATCTGAGCAGAAAGATGGGGACACATTCAAACCTAGAAGAGGCAGATGGAATGCCATGGAATTCAACAGATTTGCACTTGCTTATATAAGGTCTGAAATGGACCTCTGGTATTTTCATGTACCACTTCTTTATTTGGCATCACCTTTCCTGCCTGCATTTCCAGCTTCAGCTTGTCCCACAATATCTACTTTCCAGCTAAGAGGGCAATCAATTCTACTCTGCAATGCTACTCTGTTTCAATTGATATCTACTGCAAAGTAATTCAAGATTAGGAAAAGACACTATGTAAACCCATAAATAATGGTAATCGCAGACCATAGGTATTAAAATTCCCTTGTGGGCATAAGATAAACCCTACCTTACTTTTTACTAACCTTTACTATGTACAACACACACAAGGATCACCTCCTTTTCACCCTCCACCAAGATGCAATCAATTCTGGTATACAGAATCACTGAGTGAAATTTGAGCCATCGTGCCAGTCATGAAACACCTAATTTAGTCCAATCTTTCTAGGACCTCTACTTTTTCTCCCCCATTCTCCTTTTACTAATCACAACATAAGGCAAGGGAATACAGGCAAAATAAATCACACCTTTCTGCTACCAAATATAAAAATGGAAATGGCGATATTTTTGTTTCTCAATATTTGTTCAAGTGATTCCAAGTCCAAACTATAATGTACTTATTGAAAACAAAAAGCAAACAAGGAAAACCAAAATTATTTCAATTGCAGCCGCTTTATAACATGCATTTGAGTGACTGTGATTTGCTTCCAAAGGAGCACAAATTCAGTCACATGTTGTTGCTTAATTAATAAGGGACTGTCAAAAAATACTACAGAGAGATATGGGTACAGTGACAAGAAAGAATTTCTTTACTGAAAAAGTTTTGATGAGTTGGAGGAAATGAGGACAAGAAAGGTAACAGAGCAGGAGTAAAGTGTTTACTTCATGCCATCCTGGCACTTTGTAGAGATGCTTTGAGGGAATCAGTAGGCTCATATTCATAAAATGCAGGCAAGGAGTAAGGTGTGACTTTCCTAGCTTCTACATAGGCAGACTTCCTGTTTGTCTCACTGAAGTACATCAGAGTGCAGTGATAGGCCCCATGACTTATAAGGCATTGCATTAACTATATCATGGAAACAGGGAGCTGGCTGACTCATTAGCTAGAGATTGCTAAAAAACTGTCAAATTAAAAAACAAACAAACAATGAAAAAAGCAACCCACACATATGAAAGGCCTAAAAATACAATGATTATTTATCTAACCAAACTGCCTTACAATCCAAGTCACTACTTACTTGTCTGAATTTAAAGAAGCTCTCCGTGCTATCTTGAATCAGACACCAACTAAAAAATGAGCCTTAAATGCCTACATTATAAATAATTTTTGATGGCACCGAAAGGCTCTGTCCAACCTTTTAAAAAAGGTGATGTGCACACCTGTTCTTAATGGACAACCAGCAGCTGTACAGCAACATTTCAGAAAGTTCACTGGCCTTAGTGGAATTGGCAATGATGTAGCAGGTCTCTTACAGGATTAAAACCTTGTCAATGAGAAATCATTGTTAAAATTGCTGAAAAATTTTTGCACTTGCTTTTTACTAGTGCAGGTCCATTGACTTCAGTTGAGATACTTCTGATTGACATCACTGTAATTACAAAGAGAATCAGGACTTAAGAGTGTGAATTTGAGAAACCTGACACTACAGACAGGACTTCACCCAAGAAATTCCCCAAACCCTGTGTAATTAGTTTTAAGAAACACATAAACCAACAGCCCCGCTCCACACACACACTCCTAAGGAGGAAAAACAAAAAAGTGTACACAGGCATATTGACTGCAATTCTCCAGTTGGCTCATTTGGTGAAAATAGTGGTTGGCATGAACACAGGCCAATCAATCCATTATAATTTAAGACCAAGCTGTTCTGATAGAGGTATTAGCTCCCCAATATAGTATATTTACCAGTTTAGGAAAGAAGTGTTGGAACTACAAATCAGAGGGTTCAGTTATGTCAAAGAAAACCTTGTTATCAGAAACAGCAATGTGTCAAAACTTCCAGATTTAGGATACTTTGGAATATACCCATTGCTGGTGTAGTGGGGTGGCTGCCCCACTCCTGGGTAAACAGGGCTGTGACTGGGGGCAAGCAACTCCCCACTGATTGGGAGGCAGCATCAGCTGGGGGACACGCCCCAAACAGATCCAGCTGGCCCTATAATGGCCAGGGAAGCCAGGAGTTCAGGGAGAGAGCGTCTCCTCTGGCTACAGAGGCAGACAGGTGTGGCTGCCGGTGAGCTTGACAGGGTACCTAGAGGGGAGCAGGGTTGGGGAAGGCAAGAGGAGCTGGGGGATCTCAGGGCTGGAAACCCCTCAGGCTGCAGGGCCTAGGAGATGGCCAAAAAGGGGTACTGAGGTTGCAGGGGGCAGCCCTCCTTGCCTAGGATGACTGGCTTATACAGACTGAAGTCGGCCCCAGTGAATGGGGGCTCAATGGTGACTGGCAGTAGCCCATAGGCTGAGGCAAGGTGGGGATAGCGGGTGAGGGTCCCCCGGGGAGTGGAGACCCAGCAAGACTGTGGGGGTATTGCAGGGGTGCAGCACCCCAGGGAAGAGGGCATCAGGGGCTGGGAGGGACACAGGGCCAATGGCAAATGGGACATCGGCCTGCAAAGGGCGCTCCAGAAGCTGGAAAGAGCTGATTCCCCAGATGACCAGTGGGAGGTGCCGCAGGGTGAGTCACCACCCACTACACTGGGTGTGCGGCTCGATAGAAGTCTGCTAGAAACTTTTAGTGGATACACACAACTATTCTCACCACAACAGGGGTGCTCCCCACCAAAAAAGAGACAATGAAGTAACCAACCAACTCGCCAGTCATCACCAGAATAAACATGATGTCACCAAACATTGTCACCCTTACTAAATGCAATCTGAAATGACAAATGGCATTATGACCAGACTGAAAATGGAAAATTATGTCTGTAAGAATATTTAGCTTGTCCATCATCAACCTCATTAAATAAATATTTTAAAAAATTGTGACAGAGCTCTGTCCTTGTCTCTGTGGATCCTGCGTTTCCTGGTGGATTTCACTAGCCTCAGAAGCTCACTGTGACCCTCCACGTAGCCCTTCCTTCTCTAGAGACAAGGTCACAGACTATTGAGCCATTTTCATCATAAGCCAGCGAGGGAGGTGAGGAGAAGCTATACTTCCTTGCACAGTCTCTGTTGTCTCCCAGTGTCAGTGACTAATTAGGGGAGGCAGAAATGGGGGATCCTGGGCCCGCCATCTACTCTAGGCTCCAGCCCAGGGACCCTAGTAGTATCAGCTACAATGGCTGATCTTTTAGCAACAGAACACAATACAATTCCCTGGACTACTTCCCCACAGCAGTCCCCGCTTCTTCAAACTTCATTTCGCCCTTACGTCAGGGCCTCCTTTCTTGCCTATGATGTGGTGTCTACTGCTCAGTCTCACCAACAGCACAACTTCCTCCCACAGCTCCTGACATGTGCACCCACCTGACTAACTGTGAGGTTTTTAACTGGTTTCAGCCAGTGCCTGATTGGCTTCAGGTGTCCCAATCAGGCTAGCTTTTTCTACTGCTTTCTAGAAGGTTCTTAATTGGCCCCAGGTGTCTTGATTTACCTGGAACTTCCATTTGGTTCCAATGGTACCAGGGATTTGTTTAGCCTGGAACTAACATATCTGTTCCTTAGCACTTTCCTATAGCCATCTGGCCTTGCCCCATCACAAAATATAATAATTAGCAGAGCAATACCTTCAAGTGCTTCATGGAAAAACAGCAAAAGCCTAGGACAAGGGGCAGCAACCTGCAGTACATGTGCAAAAGACGGCATGCAAGGTGATTTTTAGTGGCATTCTGCTGCCAGCCAGGGTCCCGGCTGCCAGATCTGCTCTTCCTGTCTGGATGAATGGAACCCCAGACCGGCAGCAAGCTGAATGGGGCTGGTGGTCAGGACCCCGGCTGGCAGGAGCCAGCAAACAGAATCCCAGAACGGCAGCCATCTGAGCTGCTCAGCCCGCTACTAGTCTGGGATACCAGGTGCTGGCCCTGCTCAGCCTGCTGCTGGTCTGGGGTTCTGGCTGCCGGCTCCCTGCCAGCCAGGGTCTGGACCTTCAGCCCAGCTCAGCCCACTGCCGGGAAGAACTCGGCAAAGAAAAGCAAGGGCCAGGATCACACTAAACTGATAACATCTGCATTTTAATTTAATTTTAAATGAAGCTTAAACATTTTGAAAACCTTATTTATTGATATAATATAGACTTATACAGAGACCTTCTAAAAATGTTAAAATGTGTTACTGGCAAAAGAAACCTTAAATTAAAGCGGATAAATGAAAACTTGGCACACCACTTCTGAAAGCTTGCCGACCGCTGGCTTAGGACAAGATGGCATTATAGATGTCATTCATTAACAGTCACATGCTCCAGCTTGCCAACTACCTGAACTATTTCTAGGAGATTTACCTGGCTTGAATTTGACTACAGTCCCTTTTAGCCAGGAACTTTAAAATATGCCCTTCCATACACATACACTGAAATAATCTGTAAATGTTAAAGCTAGGGATTACAATTGCATAGTGTTATTCAAATACTTACACTGGAATTGGTTATATTTATCACCTCAATGCATACAAGTGTAAGTCATGGATTTTATACCAGATCAATCACACAATTTAAACCACACAAGGTTCATATCAGAAAATGAAGACACCACAGAGGTTTCTAATTCAGTAATGAAAAACATTTGTCTGAGTTGCTGATTTTGCATATTCACTCTCTCAGTCTGTTACTTATCACGTTAATTAAAAGTCATGTTTGTGTTGAAGATACCTATTCACTGTATTGAAGTTTCTCTCTACAATCAGAACATTCCATGGGAGTTATAAATCAAGATTTATTTCTCCACTCAGCTCCACTTTATATTGGAAACATGGTGACATATTCAAATGGTTTTCCTCTTTTCTAGTTCAGGTTTATGCTGAGATGCCGATGCTTTTTTGAGTAGATCTATACTGCAGCTGGAAAGCAGGGCTGACTCTAGGGTTCTATTAGTGGGGGAGGGGAGCAAGTAGGTATTTTGAGGTCCTTGCATTTAAAAGACCAACAACCTCCCAGTTAGAGCCCTGGAAAATGTTGGATTTTGAGAGATTACAAAAGTAATATGTTAATATTTTACTATGATTTACAATTTATATAGAAGATGATGACTCCCTGATCTGCTGTTGTTCCACTGCTTAACACTAGGTTACTTTGTATGTATTTTGGCCGCTCTGGCAATAAGATCATTTGCCCCTCCCCCAGCTCCAGTACTGCTGGGCTGGCTGGAACATGTGGTTCCCACCACACGTGAGCCAGCTCAAGGTGAGCTAGAGGGCTAAAAAATAGCAGTGTGGGTTCTGAGTACTTGCAGGAGCTTGGGCTAGCCACGCAAGCTTGGCCTTGGGTGGGTGGACACAGGGCACAAAGGGGCAGGTGGGCTTGGACTCAGATGGCTAGCCTGAGACACCATCCATGCCACAACGTCAGTACTTTGCTCTATTTTTAGCAGTACAGTGCTCTATTTTTAGAGCACCAACTCAGCTTGAGTTAGTGCAAATCTGTCTATCCACACTGGGCATCCAATCTCCCAGACGCAGCATATATGTGCCCTCCACTATTATTAGGAAGCCCTCTTTTCAGAGCCGTACTAGTTCAAAATATTAAAAGTCACATCCTTTTATATTAGTTCTCTTTGTGGTGAGTATTATTCACTAGTATAGGAACATGATGCAATTACACGTCCCAAGCTGAACCTAATGACAGTTCCTTATATGGCATTTAAAAGTCCATCATTATTTCATTGTGATACTGAAGGTCACACCTGTAGAAGACAAGCATCTTACAGAACCTTGTGCTCTCTCACTTCTTGCTTCCTTCTTCTCTCTCTCCCCCATTCAGGGACCCCCTTTCTCATCGGAAGCAGTCTGATCTCCATCGGATTCCAGAAAAATTTGGAAGGGAGAGAAGGGTCTCTTGCCCAGTAACAGAACCATAGAACTGAAAGGGACCACAAGGGGTCATCTAATCCAGTTCCTTGCATTCGTGGCAGGACTAAGAATCTAGACCATCCCTGACAGGTGTTTGTCTAACCTGCTTTTAAAAATCTCCAATCATGGAGATTCCACAACTATCCTCAGCTATTTAAGCCCATTGCTTCTTGTTCTATCCTCAGAGGTTAAGAAAAACAATTTTTCTCCCTCCTCCTTGTAACAAGCTTTTACATACTTGAAAAAGTATGTCTCCTCCCAGTCTTCTCTTTTCCAGACTGAACAAATCCTTTTTTTTCCAATCTTCCCTCATAGGTCATATTTTCAAGACCTTTAATCATTTTTGTTGTTCTTTTCTGGACTCTGTCTAATCTGTCCACATCCTTCCTAAAATGTAGAGCCCAGAACTGGACACATTACTACAGTTGAGGACCTATCAGCATGGAGTAGAGCGGAATAATTACTTCTCATATCTCGCTTACAACACTCCTGCTAATACATCCCAGAATGATGTTTGCTTTTTTTGCAACAGCATTACAGCATTGACTCATATTTAGCTTGTGGTCCACTATGACCCCCAGGTCCCTTTCCAAAGTATTCCTTTCTAGACAGTCATTTCTCATTTTGTATGTGTACAGCTCATTGTGCCTTCCTAAATGGAGTACTTTGCATTTGTCCTTATTGAATTTCATCCTATTTACTTCAGACCATTTCTCTAATTTGTCTAGATCATTTTGAATTATAATCTAATCCTTCAAAGCACTTGCAACCCCGCCCACCTTGGTATTCTCCGCAAGCTTTATAAGTGTACTCATATGCCATTATCTAAATCATTGATGAAGATATTGAACAGAATCAGACCCAAAACTGATCCCTGCAGGACCCTAATCATTATGCCTTTTCAGCATAACGGTGAACCTGTGATAACTACTCTCTGGGAACGGTCTTCCAACCATTCTTGCACCCACCTTATAGTAGCTCCATCTAGGGTGCATTTCCCTAGTTTGTTTATGAGACGATCATGCAAGACAGTATAAAAAACTTTACTGAAGTCAAGATATACCATGTCTACTCCTTCCCCTCTATGCAGATGGTGGTACATATTCATTCTCTACCAAGTCGGGTGGAAATTTGATATGCCAGGGGATCTGATGGGAAGGTTGATAGTAACATATAGAAGAGGACTGATGTCTCTTCATGTATACTGCATTTCCTTGTATCAGCAGATCTGGCATATCACAGTTGCAGTAATTATTCACTTTTGTCAAGTTCATTGTTACAAATCTAACATTCTGACCTTTTCCAGTAAAAATCCTCAGCCCTTCACAGGCCTCTCCCACATCAATGATGATGCTAAGCAGTGATAAATGATGTACTGTGCACTTTTTCTCACTCATTCTCTTGGTGTCTACTTCCCTCAGCATTCCCTCCCGAGTACCCTTTTGGATAACAATCCAATTAAAAAAAGTAAAACTGATAGGAACAACATTGGGATGCTAATGGGAGGAGGGTTCAAGAGAAGGGATGCCAATGGCAAACCTATTAATCATAGCTGAAACATGCCAAGAAGTTTGCTGATAAAGATACAGAGGCTGGTTGAAACACAGAACAATTAAAACTATTTTTTGAGGTAAGCTATTCCATGTTATTCCATTCTAAACGATGGCCCTTTTGTTATACTTTATGAGGTAGCAAAAATCAGAATTTGGCATAATTACCAAAAAATCACATCTAATCTTAATATTAGGAGATGGTTTTATTTGCTTTAAGGCCCCATCACAGTTTCAGAAAAAGTGTAGAGGAGTCCTAAATGGGGCATAAATTGCATTTGTTTTAAATATATGTTTTTATGTAAAGAGATCATATTTTTACTATCACATATATCATACAGATTTTGTCCAGGCTCATACTTTTTTTTAGGCTTCACTTCTGAAGCTGCCAAAAACATCTGTAAGACTCCAACCTTGGAAATATTTACATACACATTTAACTTTATGTATTGACTTCAATGGGACTACTTACATATGTGTTACATACAGCTGATTAGGTCAGCGTTCCTTTTTAAAAACAAGAAGTTGTGTTTTGGATAGCAACTGTCTGCAATCACCTTCCCAAGCAGCCAGAAACGTTTCCATCCAGATGACAGTTGCTATACAAAACACAGTCTACTGCTTTTAACAAGGAATGCTGACCCAATCAGCTGTATGCAACACAGAAATTAGAAAAGGGTCTTTAAATGATACGTCAGATGCTAACTCCCTCTACATTTTGGGGCAGCTTGAATCCAAGACCACAGGTCTGTCTGCTTCTCTAGGATACTTATGCTCCTACCCTGATAGTCCTTAATCTGGTTCAGATCCAAACTCAGAAGGGGCCTGTTTTCCAGCAATGGCACCTAGATACTTTAGTAATGGGGCACAATACGGTACCTAGACAGACAGATGGCAGAAATCTGAGAGAGAAGTTACTCAGAAGGAGAGTTATACCCTTCAAGATGGCAGAAATCTTGAGCGTGTTTGGTAGTATTCAATTATATACTAATTATATAATATAATTAATAAATTGTTTAATGGCATGCTGCAGTTCCATTGGTTGACATCCTGGTTCCATTGAAGTCAATGACAAATCTCCCACTGACCTCACATGGGGAAGGTTTCAGTCAGGGTCCCTACACAATCCACTTGCAATAAAAATTTTCCACACAATGAGTAAGAGTAACAGACAAATGAAGGATGGAGTGAGAAGGAATGATTACAGTAAGAGAATCACATGGTTCTTCCACCAGAGTGAAATTCACCCCATATAGAGGCCAACAAAAAGCTTGTGTACCACTTAAATTCTAATTGTATCCCAAAGTAGGCCTTAAGCAGGATTTAAGTGGTGCACAAGACTTCTACACAGGTGAATTTCATATATAATTCAGATGTACATCTTGATGGTTTTATTAAAATTAAAATAATTAAAATAATTACATCTATATCAGAAACCTTAAGACCAACAGTCACCGAGGTCAATGGAAAGATTGCCATTGACTTCAGTGGGCTTTGACCCATAACCCTCCTCCACAATCATCACTTTGGGCTCAAAACCTGAAATCTGAACCTTGGATTAGCCTAAATCAAATTCAGACCCAAATGCCTCAAGGTTGGCTCATCTTTCACAAAAATTAATATAGCCATGAGCAGCAGAGTACACCATAGTATGAAAAAGATAACTGTGTAAAAAAAAGGAACAATCAAAGCCTTTAAAAATATTTTAAATCTGTAGCTTTTAATGGGTATGCTAAGGAAGCAAATTGATGCTTCTTGAATGCGTGCATGTTTCTGTGTATTGGTATTGCAAATTCTGCCATTCAGCCACCTGGATTAATGGCAAGAAAATCCAATTCCTACAGATATTATTTGAAAAACAGAGCCAATTACTAATTTCAAGCAAAGGAAAGTTCACCCGCTTTGGACATCATAAACAATTTTTTTTTTCCAGAATACTCTGTCTATTCAGCCACTGGTATGTCACCCTCTCAATGACCGGATGAGAAGTTGTACATATTTATCTATAGCACAATACACCTGGAAGGGCAAATTCTGCCCTCTGTTTTATCCATGCAACACCAGTTACTCAAGAGATTTGAACATTAGTTACTGAAGGCCTTTGTGAAGTGCCTTTGTTTCTGAATCTTCATGTTCTTGCAGTATTCCTGCTGTATACTTACAGTGTAGGAAACTGTGGTGATGGTTTTTTTTCCCCCTGCATGCTACATGTGAAAGAACAAACACTTCTTGACTTCAAAGCCAAAATACAGTGGTACAGAATATCTGAATGATCTTACAGAAAATAGTTTGCAGGATTTGAACAAATTATATCGTAGGATAATCTTAATACAGTTTCATGCCAGAAAGATGTATTTATTCTTTCAAAAACAAACACATTAGACATCACTGAAAAAAAACAGATTTTTTTTTCTTATAATGGTATACAGATGTGCAATGTTCAGAAGTTAAGGATGCCAGGAAGTTCTCCAATACCACTACAACAGCCATTCAACCATTAAATAAAAGTTTCTGAAATTCTAGCATCTCTCTCTTTTTTTTTTTTAATTAAAGCTGCCAAGGAACATTGATTGAAAGGCCTTTTATCCTCTTATTGCTTTTTTAATTCTTTACCTCAGTCCTTTTATACTCCTCCTTAATCATGAATGCAAATAAAATTCCAAGTGTAATCAGCAGCTGCCTAAGGAGAGCACTGAGCTGTGTTACCATAGGAACATTCAAGTCAGTCCTTGACAAGAGAAGGAATCATACCTATTTCCCCCCATCCCTTTCAAAACAAATATGCTTCCCTAGAATGTCTGTTCTATATTGACAAATATAGAATTCCCACATGCTCAGTGCCAATGGAAGAGCGTTTTGTGTACAAACTCAAACCCTGGCAAAATGTTGAAGTGCTAATCTTACATTCAGTGTTGATCATGCTAAGTTTGAAGCTCCTTTTCATAGGCTGCTCATGATGACAAATAGAAATATCTCTAAATCGCAGATCCCATATATCTACAAACAGTCCTTCCAATGCCTCTCCAAGAAGCAGTACCACTTTTTAATTTCATCTAGAAGAATGGCATTATTACCTTTCTATTAAACCCCTCTGAAAAGGTCTCGATGACCAAGGAGCTTAAAGGTCAAGTGACAGAGGAATTTTTGGATGAGTAAGCAAATTCACAAGAAATTATTTTAATGACTCCTTTCTAACTCAATTCAAAATGAATTTGTCAAAGAGTGTCATCAACGAGTTGCTGCAACAGAGCTTATTACACTTTAAGACAGCTATTGATGGCAGCATGATTAAATTCCAAAGTTTAGCACAGAACACTGGATTTTATTCAAACTAACAGCTGGACATAAATTCAGTGAAAGTTTCACGAAGTATTTACAAAATTAGCACTCAAGTTTGGGTAATGTCAGACACAGCCTTTGAGAAGGTCTAGCTCCTCCATGCATGTAGATGATTAGCGTCAGACTTCCTTCACACTGCTGCTTTGAAGCAAAAAGCTGCTAAAGGAAAGTTGAGGAAGAGAGCACATTATTTTCCCCAATTCAAACGACTGTATTGTAATCTGTTTGGGGAGGAGACTGTGTCTTACTCTGGGTTCTCTACAATGCCCAACATACTGTTGGCACTCAAACAAACAACAGTAATAGTTAGATGCTTCAAAGAATAACTAGTTACCTTCCAAGATACTTATATGATAGTGTAATAGGATGTGCTGATTCAGGAACTAATTCAGAACCCTGTCACTAAACTCCCTACCAATATATATTAATTGAGCTCTGATTGAAAGACAGGCTGTTGGCAGAGGAGGCAATTAACTCAATGGAGATACACCTGAGGGGACTGGGTGGAAGTATCCCCAGCAGTTAGGAAGGAAGTGCTAGGAGGAGAATAAGGACCCTGAAGGAAGACAGAATTAGGTAGGGGTGGCTGATGCTACTCTATCCTTCTGCAAAAGGAAGTAGGAGAAGCTTATTGTAAGTATATAATAAAGCATGTGGTGGTGGTAGTGAAGACAACAACCTGGAGTGGTTATGATCAGTGACTGAAATTAGAAAGGACTCTTGGGGGATCACACCAGGACAGGCTGCTATTACCATAATATGTGAGTGCCTTACAATCTTACTACCATTTAATCATGCTCCACTATTATCCCATTTTGCAGTTTGGGAACAGAGAGAGACAGTGACTTGCCCAGGTCACATTGGATATCCGTGTCAGAGTAGGAATTGAGCCGAAGTCTACAGAATCCCATCAACATAAGCACTGGATCAGCCTTCCTTTCCCAGCGTCTACTGACCTCCATCCAAGGTTTCCCTAAAATAATCATCATAATTTGGCAGTTCCAAACATAACTCATTGTTTCTAGAGATGGACAACACAAAGGACTGATTATGGATTTGCAAAACTCCAAAGATGCGTGGTTCAAATCTGGACTCAATTGTACCTGTGCCACCAAAGCTGGAGGAGGAGTAGGGGTATTGGATAAACATTTCTGATTGTCTTATTTCCTGTGTTTCACTAGTCCTACAACTCATTAGGTTGCATGAAGAATGGCTGATGCTCTTATGTTAGTCTTTGAGGTACTGTAATCAAATCACACTGTTTGGAAGTCCTTCAAATAAGAGTCGGTATTCTGGGACAAGACAAGTGATAAATATCACTCACTGCTAATTCAAACTCTCAACAAACAGGTAAAATAAACTATTCTTGTAATCTCATCTTAATTAGGAAACCTTTATGGACAGCCATTGTCCTGGTTAAGGTTGTTTTTTTTTTTAAAAAAAAGATGCCTAGAAAGAAATAAAGTAACATGAAATATCAAATAACTGAACAACAAATATAAAATCAACATAAATATGCACTGAACTTGGTCTTTATTTTAAATTTGATTTGGCAACTTTATTAAAAGATCAGGGCCTAGAGTTTCGTGCTTATTTAACACCTGGTTAAGCCCTATGTAACCCTTTGGCCCTTGCTGAATGTATCCTTATTAAGTGGAATTTCTGCTACTAATGTCCCACGTAAGCAAGAGTCATCTCTATTCACTCAATAAGCTAAAGCTTATTTGGGAGACATCCCTATTTGTAATAGTTACTCTATTAACACATTCTGATTAAATATACTGTACAGAAATAGTTTCTTACCACCACACACAGCTGGGAAAAGACAGTAATGTAATAAGAAGATGATATGCCAAATGGGTTAGATTTTAAGGAAGTATGGACTTTAGAGAAAAAAATCCAACCAAACATTAAAACATAGAGCCTCCGCTTTCACCAGTTCTTCTCTGAAAATGAGACAACAATCAGGCTTCTATTACATTCTAGAGACTTTTCTGAAAGTTAGTGAGGGGAATCTGTTTTTATCTTACAGCCAACAATTCAGCCTTGTTCAGAACAAGAACGAGGAGAAAACCCGATATGTATGTACACAGTTTACTCCTCCGCCCCCATTCAAAATAAATAAATCAACATGATTTCTAAAAGAATCATAGGTCTTTACCCCATTTTGTTCTGTATGTAGAGGATTTATTATTTATTAATTACTGCAATATATTTTACTGATGGTTGCTATTGTTGCTCTCTTAATTCTCCTTTTACTGTCACGTCTGCTTAATATACTCTTTGAAAACTAAAACTAGATGTTCATGTCTCCTTCCCAGGTATGAAATTTTAAATCGTTAGTTGCAAGCCTCCGTTAGCACTGTACATTTTATGCTTTGTGAATATGACATGGAGTGCACGCTCAGTTTTTACATCTTTTGCCCTTTTCCTTCTGTACATACTATGAGACTGGTCTTGTGGGAGCATGGGAAGATTCACTCTACATGAAAAGAGAACTGTAGTAAAGAATCATATCACCCACAGCCTCCTGTAAACCATCTGAATCTGGTTAGCTGAACTTCACTGGCAGTGCATTTTCTCACTTCATGTAAAACATTATTAAATTGCTAAACTCTTTGTGACTCCTAACCTCCCACCCACACACCCCCTAAACACAACCATGGACAGAAATCTTTATAGCTTAGCCAACCAAAGCAAGGGAACTCCCAGCTCAGATGCATATCCTCCTGTGACTCAGGCTATTGCTTATGGCCATGTAGAAGGAGATGTTCTAAGGAGAAAAATCAGAGCTGGGTGCCTAACTGTACTTCAAGCCTTTGAAAATATCCTCTGTCATGCAGAGGGCAGATTTAAAAAAGCATAAACAAGAACACACCATACTCAGCTCTCATTTCATACCTAAATGAAGTGGCCCATTCTTCAAAAGTGCTGAGCGGTTCCATCATCATTTTCAGAGCGTGAGGAATGGCAGTAGGAATTCTTCATTGTTCTCAATGGCAGCAATCAGATGCCTAACAGGGAGCAGAACTCTTGGAGATCTAGCCCAGGGGTCAGCAATCTTTCAGAAGGGGTGTGCCGAGTCTTCATTTATACACTCTAATTTAAAGTTTTGTGTGCCAGTAATACATTAACATTTTTAGAAAGTTTCTTTCTATAAATCTATAATATATAACTAAACTATTGTTGTATGTAAAGCAAATAAGCTTCATTTAAATTTAAATTAAATTAAAATTAAAATGCAGAGTCCCCCCCAGATCAGTGGCCAGGACCCAGTCAGTGTGAGGGCCACTGAAAATCACCTTGTATGCCACCTTCAGCACACATGCCATAGGTTGCCTACCCCTGATCTAGCCTTACATGTAGAACAATCTCCATAATGTTTGCAATATATTGGCACAAAGCATCAGTGAAGGATGCATTTTTCTGCCCCTAAACTCTGCATTTCCTTGCTCTTTGCCTATTTAAGGCAGAAACCCTTGTTTAATGTTTAGCACAATGTGCCTGGATTTATCTCCCTATTAATACTGCTTATATGGCTCCTTTCACTTAGAACAATCCCAATGCACTTTAACGTTGGTGTAAGTGATTGACAGCACCAAAATGAATATTTATTTTTTTTGGTTATGGTTGAATTAGATTGGTTTTGGACTGAGATGACGAAACGGATTTTCTTATGTTCTGTCAAACGGCATCCGTTAGCCACACTGACTCCACTGCAGTAAGTCTCAGCCTGCTCAAATCCCCCCTAAATGTTTATCTAGTCCCATTTTCTTTTTTTTGACTCCATTTTAATTATCCTCTGCAAAAATCTCTATCATTAGTTTTTGGTGTGGAAAAAAATCAGCATCTTGCAGCAGACTGAAGCATATTATGACCCTTCTAATAGGCAATCTACTTTATAATATGGATTCAGATTGAAGCAATTACTATTACAAACATTTGCCTGGATAGGATGTTAACCATCACCACAAACAGTAATTGCTGTGAATCTACGGTTCCCACTTCTGAAACATGATTTTGTTTTTCTTTCAATAACAAAATGCACCAGTCACTATTATGATCTAATGGATTATGTTTCTCTTGAAATAAGTCATTAAAAAGAGGGCTAGTCTGATGAACCATTATTTGTTCTATTTGTCTTCCTCCTGTCAAATAGATCACTACAATTTCAATACACAATTACCTTCATCCTCCAGATGTGATCTGCATTTAACAGAAATACTTGAAATTTTTTAATTGTAACAGAAAAACAAAGAAAAGGTATGCTAGCCATCATTAAAGGACAGACAGCATTCACCATGCAATGGTATTTAAGGCATTGGAATATTTCACTACATTTAGAATAGCAAACAACTGTGGTACTTCAAATATCACTGTGCAGGAAACTGGGTAAAGATTTTTTTTAAAAAAATAGAAGCCTACCTAATGCTAAGCTCCTAAATTCAATTAAATAAGTGGCCTGATCTTCAAAGGAATTGAACCCTTCCCTGGTCTCACTGATATTTCATTATTGGATCTTGTTTTTATCAGTCATATTCCTCTCAATTGGTTGAGAAAAATAGCTGAACATAATTACTACATAATAAATGGTTGGTAACCAATTAAGACAAACTTTATGATTAGTTCTATCTTAACTGAATTTAAATTAATTTACAATATAGGTTGAAGCTGCCTTTCTGGGCATTCAGAGGTATTAAAAACATACCTTACTGTAATGTAGCTAGTTGCTACCAATTTATTCTATTTTATTTAATTCTTGCCAGTCATTTCTCCAAGGGCATGTGTACATGGGGAGTTATTCTGGAATATTTATTCTGATTATCTGTTTCTATTTAACTGCATTTGAGGGTTCTTCTGATGGGAAACACCACTCACCAGGTGCCTCAGCCTGGTCACAATGTCATTTACCTTGTGTTATTAAAGGAACTGCAGCATCCTCTGGCTATGTCACTCAGAGTTCCCTCTCCTTTTAGGATACAGTCCTCCAAATTCTCTGTTGCTCCCACAGTGACCTAGGCAATCTTTGCCCCACCGTGACCTTTCCCCAGAGTCCAAGGACCCTTTTCCCAGCTGTTCTGGGCTTTCCTCTCCCAGTCCTCCCTCCCTGCCCTGCTTCTTACAACCACTGGTTTCCCTCCTTGCCCTGGGTGTACCAGCTTCAAACTCTCCTTCTTCCCAGGAGTGACTGTTCTTTCCCAGCTCTCTGGCTTTATAGTTCGCACCTGTTCCTGCCTATTTGAACCTACTTGCAATCAATTCCCTGCTCCCTGACTCTTCCGCAAGGTGCAGCCTCTGGAGTTAAATGGCCTACCAGGCCACCTTAACCCTTTCCAGACTTTTGCTGGGTGTACACCCCATCACAGTGCTCTTATTCTAGAATAAGAGCTCCTTAATCCAAATTGCCTTAATCCACTTTGCTAATTTGAAATTAAGCACTCTTATTCTGGCCTAACAGTAACTTTAAACTTACACTGTACTTTGTTTTAGATTAATTTTCATGTGCAGGCAAGTCCTAAGGCAACAAGAGGAAAAATATAAAAACAGAGTTCAGATATAAAATTTAATATCCATAGAACAGTTGCATTGGGAAAGCACTGGCCATTTAAATGATTGTTTTATACATGCATAATTATGGCTAACTTGTTTCATCTCCCAGGGTTCATAAACCTATATATGAGAAAGCTCTGTACTGTATGTGGGGGGAACAACGTAATTCTAATTGCATCTTTTTTGATGTGACTGTTTAAAATGCTAATCCTTTTGCCACATAGCTGTTTTTACAGATATCCAATATTTATATGTTTGAACTCATCTTTTTTCCCCTAAGACAGTCTAACTCATTAGTGTATATGAAATGTTTTGGATCATTTTTTTTAATGCAGATAAAAATATGCCATCGTAAAATAAAGAATAAAAAGTAATGCACAAACAAGATGACATTAAAAAGCCATTTCCATTCTTTACAGATAATCCTTCAATATATTAAGGCCTCTCTGCTTTAACTGTTCAGTTCAAATATAATTTAACTGAAAAGTTAAACTTTCATTTTAAAACTAGAGAGCTGAAATGATAAGCAAAACTAAAAGGAAAAGTGAAATATGCCCAGAAATTTTATGCTGAACAAACATGTGATAAGGGACTGCAAACATGTGGCCTCCTCCCAGGTCTCCCCCTTGTGGCCTTTGAGTAGTCCTACAAGTTTTCCTTGCCTCGGTTTCCCTCAATTCCTCAAATACATTCAATACAGCCTACAGAATAAATATGTAGCCTTGAGGGGAGATTAGTTTATTATCAGAAGTCCCTCTGACAATAACCAGAATCCTTCCAGACCAGCCCAACAGCACACATTTGTCCCAACACCAGCCACATCTCTGTCACCTCTCACTTACCCCACCTCAGCTCCCAGATATGGCTCCAACATCTCTCACCATGCCTCATCCCAGCTCCCAGGGACAGCTCCAGAGTCTCTCAGTATGACTTACCCAGCCCGTCTAGCTGAGGGGTATCTGCCGTTTCCTACCAAAGTAGAGTACCAGCTGTTGCCTTGAGACATCAGCATGCTCACCACTCCTTTATTCCGGCAGCTGCCAGCCCTCTCTGGCTCCTGTCAACTCTCCCGCTCAGAGACCCAGCAGGATCTCCCTCTGTTACTCTGCCTTCAGCCAACCCTGGCTGGGAAGTTTGTAGGTGAATTCCTGAAAACCTCCTGCTTTCATCAGTTTAACTGGTTCCACTGCTCAACCAGGGAACTCTCACTGCTCCCTTCTTCAAAAGCAACCCCTCCCTGAAGCTTTCAGCTGTTCGTCTGAGCTCTCCTTACTCTCAGGTCTCTGGACTCTCCCTTTCTGAACTCTGGATTCTGAACTCTCTCTCTCTCTCTAAGCTCTCTCTGGACTCTAGTTTCCAAACTCCTCTCTCAAGCTTCTGAACTCATATTTCGAACTCCCAAGGGCAGCCCAACCCTCCTTATTACACCAAACAAGGGTGGTACCTGGACTGGAACAAGATTCCTGAGCCCAGTTTCATTCTAAGGGGCAAGCTACCCTGTTACAGTAGCATTAACCACAAGGACAGGTTTTAATTTACATCCATCAAAATCCCTTTCCCTCTTTGGTTTGCTAAAGGCATTCCAGAATGCATCATCCTGTGACCCAATGAACTGCTATTTTCAATGATGTCTCAAAAAGATGGAATCTCAAATGTTTTCAGTTAACCAGGACTTTCCAGAGGAATTTTCAAGAGATGATTTGTCAGTTAAAACATATTTCATCATTTAGTGGCCCTCACAGCCTCGTTAGGATCAAAGGTAAACCAAAACAATAACAATGATTAAGAAAGTAAACAGGCGCCCAGCCATCATTGTCTAGAAGACCTGCAAAGAGCAGTAGGGCTGCCTGAAACCCCAGCTGATGGCAAAGGCTCTTTGGGCCCAGTTTCTAAGTCCAGTGATACGCATCCAGCGTCAACTTTGGAAATCCATTTGCCAAAGTTGCACTGTACCCAGTTTAATTGCCATCCAGGTCTCTGGTCCCAACTTAAAATGCCATACTTATCCCTCAAGTGAGATTATGAATAAGCAACTCAAAAAGAACAATATATACAAGAAACACAACTGTACTCCTCCTCCATACTGTGGCCCTGATTTAGCAAATAATTTATGCACAGACTTAAGTGCTCTACTGAATCAGGGCCTATACAGAGCCACACACAGTCATTTATAGCACTAATGTTCAAACAGGCAAGAAATCCAAAGCATTCAAAAAGACAACACAGCATGCATTATTTACTTACAAAGAAAAACATATATATCAATAGGGAAAACATTAAAATTACTACGGAGATGTTTTCTTTCAGCTAAAAGTCTCAGCCTCCTGGTGTATAATATGTAAATATTTATGCATCATCAATTACCTGCCATGAAGCTCTTACTGCTGAACAATGCTTTCCTTTACAAGATTTCAAATACACCAATTTGCATTTCTTTTATATCACATCTTATATGCAAATGTAGCAGTGCTCTGCCAGGATAGTGTAACATGATGCAGACTTCTGCTCAAAGAAACTGCTGCATATTTATGAGAAGGTGAATACGGCTATGTACTTTGTGCGAGGTTGCTAAAGGCAAAACAGATGAAACATTTATTAATTAAATCCCAAGTGTATATAGGAGTATTGCACTCATTATATGTTTGTCTACTAGACTAATGGCTTGTAAAATGAGCTTGTTTGGCTGACCCTCTCAGACAACTCACTTAAAGAGCTGGTCAGGAATTTTCTGACAAGACGTTTTTTTCTTTGAAAAAGGCCAATTTGTCAAAACTGGACTTTTTCCACAGAGACATATCTGTTTCAATGAAATTTTCATCAGGAAGTTTCTCAGGTCCACGATGGAATTTGTCATCAGCTAAACAGACCCTATCCACTAGCCCAGTGATTATGATACTCACCTAAGATGAGGGAGACCCAGGTTCAAATCTTGCCTGATTCAAAGTAGGGCCTTGAAACTCAGGTGAGTGCTCTAATCACTGGGATACTACAGGGCAGTATTTAAAACTTGCAAGATCTCAGTTTTATTCTGATGTGGAATGAAAAAGTCCAAACCTCTACATTTTTCACAAAATGGAATTGTTGCTTTCTGGCCATCCTGACACATGTACATTATTCTCACTTGGGATCCCTCAGTTTACCAACCCAAACTGGCAAATTGAAAACAGCCATGCCAATCTATAGCTACAGTTTATGCTGATAGGTGTAGGGTGACCATATTTCAGGTTCCCAAAAATAGGACGCTGCCTAAAAGGGGAAGCGTTGAGGGGGGCAGGGGAAATTGGAGGGGGTACAATTGGGGATGCTGGAGGGGTACCTGCAGCAGCGATACTCACTGGACCTATGGGGCAGTGTCGCCCCCTGTCACTGTGATAGGGCAGCTCGCACAAGCCCAGGACATAGCAACACCTGTCAGTCAGCACCTTCTGGGGGGGACCCGCTCCCCAGGGCTGAGAGCAGGGGGACCAAGTGGGTGAGATCTGGTAGTTATGGGTTTCAGGGGAATGGACCTATCAACTGCAGCTGCAGGGGAGATACCTATTTGGAAGACGACCAACCAGGGCTCTTACTGAGCTGTAGCTTGTCTGCTCTGCAAAAACCTTGAACATTTCCTGTTGATTTTAAAATCCTCTCCAGATACAGGCTCAAAAAAAGAGATTTTGTATGGAAAAACCCAGATGTATGGTAACTCTAGATGGGTGCCAGTAGTTTATCATTCAACAACAAGAAAAGGTATAGCTCCATTTGGCCTAACATAGTAATTAACAGGATGGGTGCAACAAGCTTATATTTCTCAATTTATCTGTGGCATGATTAATGCTTAACAATTTTTCAGGGTTAATTCATTCAGCTATAACCTTCTCTCTTGCTCAGCATTTTAAGAAACAGGAACAAATCCCGCTTGCAGAGCACAGTCCAAGTCCAAGCACAGTTTCTTTGAGCAGAAGTCACCAAGGTATGCACTGAGAAGCTCTTCGGGGGCTGGGTTGTTACAAAACATCTTCTCAGACAATGGAGCAGGCTGCAGAGCTGCTTGACAATCCCGAGTTAATCCCTGAGGCAGGTGTAGCTCCCTGTCGGCTGGTGCACCAGGGAAATATCAAACATAGAAAGGGGCCTTTGTACATGTTGGAATGTTGTCAGTCCAGACTAAGTTCCTAAGGTAAGACTTTGGTAGAGATGAATAATAAACTAAAAAAGGTTTTGCCACTGTTATTGAGAGGTCCTAGTTGGAACTTTGGGTGACTTTTGGGTTGCTGGACCCAAGAACCAAAGGGAAAGGACGTGGCCCGATTTGCTGGGGTGGGGGTTTTCTTGCTCATGGTTTGGTTTATGAACTCCAGTTGTGGTGTTTTCCCAATGTAATGCTGATGCCATTTACCTCATGTTATTAAAGATTTTCTGCTACACCAAGACTCTGTACTTGCGAGAGGGAAAATACTGAGGTGCCCAAGGGTGTGTGTAAGATTTTCCCAGGCCACTGGGTGGGGGCTTGGGCCGTTTTTGCATTGCATTGTTGAGAAGAAACCCCTATGTACTGAACCTGGCCCTTGTTGCTATCAACTCGGCCTGGCAGAAAGGTTACAGAAATATACTAATGGGTCATAACTAAATAAACATAACATAAATAATTTACGTGATTCCATCAGACACTAAAGGACTGTGTTTAGATAGATATTCATCTCTTCAGAATCATGGGGTTTTCTAGAGCATTCTAGAACCCTAAAGACAGAAGTCATTTTCTCTACATATAGCAAGGGAAAACCCTTTGTAAACACCATTAGTATTAATATACAGTACTAAATGCTTTCCTAGTTTGTTAGATTTACAGATTAAAATGTTGTGCACATTTTTCCAGCTCTGCTCCCTTAGCAGACTGTGACACAAAGCAATCTGCTTGAGAGCAGCTGGTAGTTCACATGTAGTTTTACTTTCATGAGTGTGAAGTAGCAGCTTTCTACATGAATAAAACATGTTTTCTCTTTGCCCTACCCTGGCAGTAACATTCATCTAGTTGATTTAGTTCTATGAAGGGGAGAGTTTGATTCTGGAGGGAGGTATGCAAGGCGCTCATATGTGTGCAATAAGCTCGACCTGCACAAGCTATGAAGTGCTCCTCTCTCCCCCACAATTTTATTCAATCACAACTCCAGACAGTTCTTTAAAAACAAAAAAACCAAGATAGATCTGAACTGCTTACAGAATGGGGATGGGTACTGTATATACTAATTACGACCCCAGTCTTAAAATGAGCTTCATGTAAGTAAAGGGTTCTGCCAATGCTGAGCTAATTGCAGGATCGTGACCTTAAACGAATACATCTTTAGGTGAGGTCTGACCATCCATAACATATACCTTTGTACAGTACAAACATGTGCCTAACTATTGGGAAAAATTTCTTCTCGACTTCAAGAGAGTTACAAATATACGTGAATTTGAATGACTTGATTGCAATATATACACTGCAGCATAACACATTTATATTATTTACTAGTATTTAACATGTGCACGCACACACACACTTAGTTTCACCATTGAAAATAAATGAACAAATAATGTATCATACTACATTAATGGGTAGCTCATTTTGTCCAAATAATAACCCACAACAGAGTTTGCAGTAATGCCTTATTCCTGCATGATATAATATACTGGAAAGATCTCCTATAGCTTCCGAACCTGGACTATATAACAACCAAAGAAAAATCTGCCCCATAGAATCCATCCTAGCTTTTACATAGGCTTTAGGGCATACAAATATTGCCTGCTGGGACAGGACTTTGGACGATTTAATTAGTGCTGTACTGTTTGTCCTGCAGCGTGGACAAATTTTAAAAAGCTAAGTGTGTTAATACAAAGCCTGATGAAGCAGAGAAACTGTCCACCAGCACACAAGGAGTTAAAACAAGCCTTTGGGCCTAGCTAGGCCCAGCCTGTCATACCTGTAGCCAATGCCAGGCCTAAAGAGGAGACAAAAGGAGAGAATCTGGCTCAGTATGGGGCTGGCTGACTTCCTAAGAGGCAGAAGTTAATTGCACCCCAAACTGAAGGGACGCATTAGGAACTAGCCCAGGGCAGCGGACATGGATTCCCTGCTGGGAGTTCCCCCACTCAGAAGTTGACTTACACAGGGCCCTAGACTGGAACTAGGTGGAGTGGGAGGGCCTGGGATTGCCTACCTAGCCTTAACGAGTAAGGTACCTCAACCAAGCTGAGGGGTGGAAAATAAAGTGCTCCAACCACTATGTAGCCTGGCCCTCCAAGCCCCATTACACCAAGTCTTAGTTCATTAATTCAAGAACCTACATTATACACTTTGACCTCATCCACATTACAGTTTGAACAACCTTAAGATATCATTTTCCAGAACCAATTTTTGACAATGATATTGGGTAACAAGGCTTCACCGGTTGATGCAAGTCAGAGTGGTTGGGACATCATTTATTTTTTCAACCGTTTTTGAAAACTATTTTCTCATCTCTTCTGGAAGGAACTGAACTGTTCTTATCTAATCTGTCTCCTGTCATTTCTCATCTAAATCAATGACCTTCCCTAAATCATCATTGCTCAATGTTTCTCTCTTCTACAATAGAGCTCCCTGTGTTAAATAATTCCTGTGAGCAAAGGAGGTTGGTATTTTGAACCCATTCTAAAAATATGTGCTTTACATGTAAATTATGTTTTGCTTTTAATTACTGTTGCTTTCTGTATCTTTTAATGTAGCTCATTTCAAAATGATTTCTCTTCAGCCATTTTATAGGACAAGCTTTAAGTTTCTACATTTTGGCCTACTGTAAACAGAGCTATTTAACACAGGGACACAAAAAATCTTGCAGATTTTATTTTCAAACTTCCCTACATACCTGACTCTCCTAATCCATTGCAATGTCAGTGTTACATGATTCTATTGCTCAATAAGTGGAAAAAATTACACTAAATATAGTGGTCATAAAAAACTATTTTTTTATCTTCTGTTTTTCTGTAAAATTTGTTATCTGTGGGCCCCGATAAATGCCAAAACTTCTGTCAACTGTTGGATGACTGTGGTGAAGTTAAGGCAAATTGAATTCTGAAGGGCTC
Organism: Dermatemys mawii; assembly: GCA_007922305.1. Taxonomy (NCBI): domain Eukaryota; kingdom Metazoa; phylum Chordata; order Testudines; family Dermatemydidae; genus Dermatemys; species Dermatemys mawii. Next base: position 7,590,416 of record ML677328.1, read on the forward strand.
ATTTCCTTTTCATTTCAATTATTAGTCCACTTCCTAGTCCAACAAAAGAACACATTTCCCTCAGGTATCATGTACATCATATGAAGGATTACAAGCAAAACTGTTTATCTGTAACACTAATTAGTATCCTTCTTTCCCTCTCCTTCCAACATGTCCTCAACAGCTGAACGTAATACATAATCCATTGCAGCTGAGGGGTCAATTTTTTTAAATGCTGTACAATTGCCAGCAGGGATAATGTGCCAGGGTAATCCATATCCAACCTGTCCAGAAGAGAAAAAAAAATGACACTACTGCTGGATACTATTCCATGCCAGCATGAGCTAAGAGAGTCCTGATATCTATGTAGGACCCAATCTGCCAACATGATTCACACAGCATCTGCTAGTATTGCTGGCTGATGTACGTCCCTTGAGAATGAGAAGAAAAACAAGGACTGTTCTGTGTCACTGACACATTTAGCTAAAGGTGTGTTTGCTCATCTGTTATATACTTTATGGTGGTTTATTTTAGTAGCACTTTCAGATATAGTTAGGCAAGTAAGGTTTATAGTTACTTAGAAGACTAGAGAAGAGAAAAATGTACAAAGGAGCACTCTCATAACATAAAAAGCTCACTAGATACCATCCCACACTAAGTCACTAGAGTTTTACAAGGTACACTTTACAGGTGAAATTTTGCTCTTAAAATTGCTCCCAATAGGAATTGTATTTACAGCTCTTACACAAGCAAGAGATCCAGAATGGGATTTATGTGCATGATTCTGGTTACAGAGTTTGGTTTTAAAGGATTTAAAGTGCCTTTCAACAGCAAGTTCCATGAGTTCCTTCTTGAATGCTTGGAAACTGCCTAGAACAATGTGGGTTCTTCTTTAGAAAGATATGAATAAATAATATAAATTATAATATGAATAACGTCTTCTGCATTTATCAGCCAGCAACAACCCACACATCCGCTTTTACAGTACCCACTGGAACCAACAATTAGACTCTGATTTGTTGGGTGGCAGTGGAGGAAAAGAGGATGGATTATATGACCACAACAGCTGATACATTAAAAAAAATCAGTTAATCTCCTCCACCTATTTTTCAGGCAGACAATAATCTCTAATGTAGTTCTGCAAAACTATCATTTAATTAACTTTAAGTAAACCATTTGTTAGCTAACAATTAACACAACAACAAACTGTTCACTAACTGTTGCAAGGGAATTTATTACTGTTCTAATTACATCTGTATTTAATGGTCTAATAGAATTTTCATTTTTTTATCTTGCTTGGGGTGGGGAAGGGAGAAAGATTGAGATTCTTTGAAAAATAGAAGGCAGTTTTAAGAGTGGGATTTGCAATTCTCTCCCCTCCCCCCACTATAAACAGCATAAGGGAAAAGGGAAACAAAGGAAAACACACACGTGGATAATAATAAATAATAATAATAAATAATAATAAAAGGATAACTAGCAGAAATGATGATGTTACATAAACATTCACATGTAAACTACGTTTTTCCCTGTAGCTCCAGAGAATGGCTGTGCCAGTCATTGTATAGACCCCTGAAATCATGTTATAACTGTTCCCCTTATTCTGATAAGGCAAATAAGCCTCAGGAATATTCATTATACACTTCATAAAAATCTCCTTTCCTATTAGATATGCACTCCATTCCACGTTAAATGTAACATGGGCAAGCCCAAGGCTCTGGACGAAAGGGCAGCTCTAATTGCTTGATCTCAGAAATGCTCGGCAAGCCTTGTTATGAATGCACATTTTGGGAGGTGTTCCACTGCATTACTCAAACTGCTGCAGCAGTGAAAATAACTTAAAGGACTTGCTGGTACTTTGGAGTCCTGAGGAGGGATGGGGCCTTAACCAGAAGACGCGTGGCCTCTACTGGACGAGGCGGAGACTTTAAATCCCTGGGCCCTTTACATCAGGATTTGAAGGGCCTGGGGTTGGGCTGCGGTAGCAGCAGCTGGGACCCCTGAGCCCTTTAAATCACCTCCTGAGCTCCCAGCTGCAGATGTAGCTGGGAGCCCTGGGGTTCGGGGTGATTTAAAGGGCTACAGGTTCTAGCTGCCACTACCATAGCAGTGCCCCGGGCCCGTTAAATTGCCGATGGAGCCCTGCGGGTCCCGGCTGCCACTGCGACCCCTAGGGATCCAGCAGCAGGGCCCGGGGCTCTGGCTGTTGCTATCCTCCAGGGCCCTTTAAATCGTCTCCGGAGTCCTGCTGCCAGAGCCCTGGGGTGGCAGCAGGGCTCTGGTGGCAATTTAACAGGCCACAGTCTCCCACTGCCTCTACCACCCCAGAATCTTTAAATCGTCTCGGAGCTCTGGGGTAGCGGCAGAGGGGTTCCAGTGGCAATTTAAAGGGCCCAGGGTGGCAACAGCGGCAGGAGCCCATGGCCCCTTATATAGCCACTCGAGCCCCACTGCCGCTACCCCAGGGCTCCAGCAGTGGGGCTCTGGCAGCAAATTAAAGGGCCTGGAGCTCCGGCCACTGCTGGGAGCACCAGGCCCTTTAAATTGCTGCCTGGAGAAGCCGGTCCGCCCCGGTACAGTGCACCGGCTCTTGCCAGCAGTGGTGGCAGGTTTGTAGAAATTTTGGAGGTGCCCAGAACCTGCCCCTGCCCAAACTCTGCACTGAAGCTGCAAAGGAGAGGCATGGACGCTCTGCGCAGGGACCCAGGGAGGTTCATGGGGGAAGCAAGAGCGGGCCAGGAGACACGCGGGGGAGGTACAGGGAGGCAGCAGGTGGGGCCGTGTGGGAGACCTGGCCCCAAATATTGGTAGAGCCGGGCCCTCAGTCTCTCAATATTGCTGGAGACACAAGCCCATGTAACTCCCTGCTGCTTCTTGCCGGTACGCCGTACCGGGGTGTACCACAGTGTACTGGCTTTCACCTCTGAACTGCTGATTCCACGTTAAGCAGAATACTGTGAGTTAAGGTTTCCAATTAAGAGAGCGTCATTCTGGTCATCTATTGATCATTTGCAGGAGAAGAATGTCTGTTTCTGTGCCTCTTGGTAGAGTCTCATTTCATGCAGCAAAAAGGTACATTGCTAGATTGCTTTCTCTTTTCAATAGATGAATATAAAAAACAGCCATGCACGACAGCTACAACCATGCTGTGGATTAACCAAACTGTATAAACATTTTAGTAGGAAGATTATTTCTCAGAACTGCAGCAACAATTATGCAAATGCTAGCTATGGAAAGAGTAGTGTGTATATAATCTAATTCCTTTTATTTTCAAAGGAATTTAGCCGTTGCAATCTCTGCAATTCATCCCACTATTTTGTTGGACAAATTCCTATATTCATCTGTCTTTCAAGTAATGAATGGATGAGCATGCAGTTCCTCTCCATCTCCAAACCTGTAGTTACTAGAGCAATTACTCACAGTATAATGAGCATTACACTGTTACTGCCATTTCTATCTTCTTCGCTGCGTGGAGCTAAAAGCTAGGAATCTGCATGGCCCTTCATAGATGAAGTCCACGTCATACCTGGATATAAACTTTGTTTGGAAACCACACATTTGTATGATAGCAGATATAGGCAGAGCAAGCAATATTTACATCTAAAGCTGGAGCTATGTAGTCACCAAAGGACATTAAAATATTTCATTAAAATGAAATAATACGAATATAAAATAATTGCAAATAGCTTGTGGAAAATTAATACTGACAGGCTAAATGTGATTGTATTTACTTTCCTTGCTTTGCTGAAAAGTTTTCAAATTGGAAGGCACCATGCCAGAGACTAAAATTCTATTTTAAAATACACTCCCTTTGAAGTATAGTCCTTGAAATATTTAACATGACAGAGGCACATTAACTAGCAGCCTCAGTAGATAATCTGTATTTAAAGCTATCCAGTTATATTAGAACAAATAACATAGCTTAGGCCTGGCTAAGCACACCTAAAATGGAATGGTAGTCTCAGCAGATGTGTACCTGTTTTCATTATGGTCCTAATTAGAGGCATAATTACACTCAAATTTATTATTACAGCATCTAAAGGTGTATTACAGATGTACAGCTTGCAGTGCTGCCAACTCTCGCAATTTTATCACAAGGCTCCTGGAGACATGCCAATAAGTAAAAATCTAAGTTTTCATTTAAAAGTATTTCTAGCAATCATGTCTATAGAGATAAGTCTGAACATGTGACTTGAGTACACCATAAAGGGTCGAAAACCAGAAGAAAAATACAAAGAACCCATAATATTGTTTGGTTGGTTGGTTGGTTTCACTGGTTTGTTTAACATGTTTCATTATTTTAAAGCCATGATTATGATCTGCGGGGAGGAAGTGCAGACATGATTTTTGAACACTTGGAATGGGCAATATTAAGACTCTCTCTTTTATATGTTCTCCTGGATGTCTTGCCATCAGCTTAAATTTAACACAGCCAAAACTGAACTCCTGATCTTCCCTCCCAAATCCTCTCAACTCCAATCTCTCTCATTACTGAAATACCAGCATCCTTCCTTACACTTAGGCCTTTAAGTTGGAAGTCATCTTCCAGTGCTTCCACTCTCCTATGTATATGTGCAGTCCCTATTCAAATCTGGCTGCTTTTTCCTCTATCACATTTTCAAGATCCAGCCTCTTCTTCTTCATTCGGAGAACTAAAATTCTTGCCGCAGCCCTTATTTACTGTCTTGATTACTGTAAGCTTCTCCAGTAGGACCCCTCTAACATTGTTATCTGTTCCCACCAGGCTACACAAATACACAGCCACTAAATTCACCTACCTTAATTGTTGATGACTCAGCCCCCCATTCTTGGATACTCTCAACTAGCTCCCACATCTTTCTGACCTCACCTTTAATGCCTTTTACAACAATGTCCACCCCTTGTTGCCCTTGTTTCTTTATTATACACAGCCCTTTTCCCCATTATGTGCCTTACCAACACCTGCCTCTTTTTCCCATTTCTTAGCTTATCACATCAGTTTACATACAGTAACTCACATAAGCAATTTAATCTTTCAGTACACTTAGAAAAAGGTAAACCTGACACTAGCAGTAGAGCAGGTTACACAAATTTACTGTTGTAAAGCAGTGGTTTACACTGCTATATATTTCTTTCATGTCTTTTATGTGATAATATATTGTTATGTAGTGTGAGAATGGATGTGGGACTTAAGAAGCATGAGAATGGATGTTTTTACTCAGGCAAAAAGTGTAATTCTTTGGAAATACAACCTATGTAGCAATAGTTCCCAAAGTAATTGTTCTACATATATCTTTACAGAGACTCATAATAAATATAATTTATTTTAATTATAGTATGTAGCTCTTGGAACAATTTGATACTTTGGGTGCTCTAAAAGCTTTATTTTATTTGGAGTTTTTTATACAAAGAGACTTTGCCAGTGCACAAATGTGGCCAACTATGGCTTAAATTCTAATGCCAATTTTAAAAGGAATTTCAGAGAATCAGAACTCTATAATATACCCCACTTTCATTTCTGTAGTGAAAACAAATATTGAAACAGCACCTCCCACAATACACATGGTGCTTGATATCACAAATTAACAGCTTCTGAGCATCAGTTGCATGTTATGAGTGCTTTCAACAGCTCCTGCAATCTAATTGATATTTACTGTGTTTTTTAAGAGATGGATGTCTGAATTAATACTTTTATCATTATTTTACAATCACAAATGTTGGCATCCCTAGAGCAAGGTTGTATCAGCATTTATATAATGAACCTCATCTTATTTTTGTTTAAACACATGTTGAAACCTGGTTCATAAAGAATCATCCCACAAATATTTTTCTGCATGGTCGATTTGGCCATAAAATAATCAGATATCAAGAAAACACCCTGAAAATGCTTTTTGGTTCTTGCCTAATTGAAAATCAAGTTTTATTTACAAAATTAACAATTGGACACTAACCAGCTCATAATATGAGCAAAGCCATTCTGACACTGAGAAGGAAAAATAAGTGAAGTAACTGACATATTAAAATCAATAAACATCATACATTGCCTCCACTTGTCAAATTTCCATTTAAAACTCTGAGAGTTCATACACAGAAGTCTTGAGGATAAGGCCCTTAATGGAGGAAAATCTCTTTACATTTCAGAGTCACAATGGTACTTAAGGGTCCACGAGTCCAAGGTGCTTATTTTTAATGAGCAGCTAGACAACATAACCCTGTGCACCACAACCCTGTGCCTAGCTGCGCAACAGTGCTTCCCTGGTTGCTCAGCTTCTACTTATGCCTTGACTTCCAGCAGTTCAGTGTGAAAACTATAAGAAAAACAGGGAAGAAGAGATGTAGGGATCAATAAGTTATACTGGTTCCTTTCTTTAGGCCACTCCAAGCCTTGCTCTTCTTTTTCAGAGGACTTATTTCAACTTTTTAGATCACTCCTGACACTTGAAGACGCTGCCATTCTGGACACACAAGTCCTCAGTGGACAGATATAGAGGCAGAGATGGGGTTTTGGGTATGCAGGGAAAGGAGGGGAGACCAGGTGACAGTGGATAGGGAGTCAATTCAATGAAAGGATTTTGTATCTTAAACAAGGATATCTTTGGAAAGATCTGCTTCCAGGACACCTTGAGTATTTTTTTTTGATTCTCAGTTCCAAAAATTATGAAAAGATGAAATGATGAATGTGTATTTATTTTACCCAAGATTAATCATAGCTGCTTTGTAAAATCACAGTAGCTCTTAGAGATGGGCCTAACCCAAATCTGAATCCAGTTAAATATTGGGGATGTATTTGGGTTTGAGCTTTATATATAAGGCTCAGCTGTTAGACTTCTATACAGCTGAAAAAAACTACCAGCTAGTTATGGGGTAGGACTTATCACATTAATAGATAAGACTGCAACTGGGTTTAAGTCCAAGTATAGCAGCTGTATTCGTGCCTAATATTCCACAAGTGCACATGACTCTAGTAACTTAGCCAAAGAAGCCACTAAGTGGGGAGAAAGGAAGAAGAATCTGGAGTCAAGGTGGGGGAAAGGAAGAATTGTAGGAATTAAATAAGGTAAGGTGAGAAAAAGGCTCAAATATAAGTATGAAAGTAGGGACAGTGAAGAGATGGGAAGAAGAAAAATGGAATATATTGAAGAAAGACATAGTGCTGGTGTAAGGCTCCCTTGCTCTCCCAGTCAGAGGGAGACCCCTCAGGCCAGTCCGAACTGGCCGGGACCAGAATCCACACAACAGCCCAGAGTCCCACAATAGCACTGGGCAGTCAATTAGACCTGGTCAGCCTCTCAGTCTGGGCCTGGGTAGCTCAACAGGTAACCCTGAAATAGAGTCTCTCGGCTTGCCTCTAGCCTGGGCAGGGCTCAGGCAGCCAGCAAACACACAGTCTATCAGGGGCTGGCTTTGGCCTGGGCAGAAAGTGCCTGGCAGGGGAGCTTCTCTTCACAGCCAGCGCCCCTTGCTCAGGGTAGAGGATCAACTCCCCCTTAAGGTGGGTGGCAGGCTCACCCTACTCAACCGCGTCCCAGCCCAGGGCGCTGGCAGGGGCAGATTTAACTGCTCCTGCATCGGTGGGGATCCAGCCACAACATGCCCCCTAGCTTAGCAGGCCGCTCCTAGCTTAGCAGCCTGTGGTATGGGGGCTGCCCCTAGGCTACTTCCTGCCACCCCTGCGGTCGATACCTCTGCCCTCCAGTCGTCGTCTGGCTCCTCCAGGTACATGGCGGCGGGCACTCCCGGCCAGTCGGCGTCAGTGTCGGGCCCTACAGCACCGCCCGGGGTTGGGTCTCTTCCAAGCTGCTGCAGACCTGGCAGAGCATTCTTTTCCTCTTCTGGTCCTCCTCCGACTGGGCTGCAGAGCCAGCCTTTTATAGGTCCAGCCATATGCCTGTACTTCCAGTGAAGGGGGAGGGGCGGCCTAAGCTCCACCCTCCAAGGGGCATGCAAAACTCCCTTTCTCTCCTGATTGGAGGGAGACCATTCGGGCTCACTACAGCTGGGTTTTGGGAAGAGAAAGGTAATCAAAGTACAGACCAAGGAAATCCAAAGGATGACAAACAGCACAGGAACTATGGAAGAACAGAAAACCCAGTAACAGGGCAAGAAAAGAACAACAAATATGATAAAGTACTGAGACAAAGGTTGATTTATTTATTTGATTTATTACAAAGTACCTCACTTTTCATTTTGGAATGGGTGAAGTTTTATCACTTCGGGTAAGTCAGGGAAGACAGGGACAAGACATGAAAGAAGAAGAGAGTAGTCTGGATATTTTTTTTTAAAGAGGGATCGGCTTTCAAATTGTGTAACAAACCATTCTCTCCCCTTTAGCTTAATATATATGTATTCATGTAATCATGTACCCTATTGTAAAAAAAAACCTCCAAGAAACCTACACATCTGAAATCAGAAATCCTGTGACAGCAATAGCAGAATCTAAGGATTTAATCTAATAGATGTAAAATCAATACAGTAGCCATGCTGTCTATTTGTTTATATTTAATAATGTATCCAAAACTATTAATTCTGGCTCAGGGATTTGAGATGCTTGAAATTTTAATAGCTTTGAGAGGTAGAAAACTCTCCTATGAATTAAGCTGTTTTTATGTGACATGCATCACATACAATGTTTAAATGGAGTTTAGAACATCTTAGATATGAGAACTAAAATGTTTTAAAAGTGGACATATCAGGGGCTTTTGAATTAATTCTTCCTCAAGATTCCAGAAGATATCACACAATTACAACCTCTGATATATATAGTATTTTAGATGCTTTTTTAGTTTTTGGTAATTTGTTTCTTAATTGTCAGAGAGTCTTGCCCCTGAAGCATGGATATATACGGTCATTATAACATGATCTTTGGATGACAAGCATTTGTACTTGGAGAAGAGGTGGTGATGCAAGTAGAATTATTCCATGGCTCAACAGGCAGTGAAACGAGATACAGGAGTAATAAAGACACCGCTCAGCCCAGAGTATAAGGCAAAATGCTGTAGCGAGGGAAGTATGAAGCCTCGTCAACCCAGGGAGAACCCTGTGAGGGCCTGGATGGAAGGTAGTTGGATCGCTCTCCACACGTAAGATGGAGGCAATGTTAGTAGGCTTAATAAATAAGAAAGACTAGGTAGAGCTGTGACTTTATCCTCCATTGCGGGCATTTTCCTTCTAGCTTTCAAGGTGATGCATGGTCCACAGAAGTGGATTTACCACTGTTCCTGGAAACTCTCATGGCCCATGAAAGCTTATGCCCAAATTAATCTGTTAGTCTCTAAGGTGCCATAAGTACTCCTTGTTCTTTTTGTTTGCTAAAAAAGACAATCAGCTACAAATTTGCTCTCTAACAAAATGGCTCAAAATGAGTCAGAAAGAGAATTCAATTTCATTTCATTAAAAAGGTGTCAATCTATTAATTATGTACATTGTGCCCAAACCTTGCAGTGATGGTTGCATTACAAATTGATAATAAGCTAAAAGGTTTTTCCCTTTTAAAATTTCTATGATTCCATGTGTACTTCTACTCTAAAATAATGTTTTCAAGCATTTCTACATGATTGCCAAAGACATTCCTTTCTAGATTAAATAGTTAGACAGATATTGGATAGAAACAGCCAGAGAAAGAGTAACAGAATAAAGGATGACAGGTTTCAGAGTAGCAGCCGTGTTAGTCTGTATCCACGAAAAGAATGAAGAGTACTTGCGGCACCTTAGAGACTACAAAACGTATTTGGGCATAAGCTTTGTAGGGTACAGCCCACTTCATCAGATGCATAGAATGGAACATACAGTAGGAAGATATATGTATAAACATAAAACATAAAAAGTGGAAGTTGTCATACCAACTCTAAGAGGCTAATTAATTAAGATGAGCTATTGTCAGCAGGAGAAAACATTTGTAGTGATAATCAGGATGGCCCATTTCAGACAGGTGTGAGTAACAGGACAGGGATAGTTAACATGGGGAAATAGATAATTTCCATCCCACCATCAACCTCAGCCTGGACCAATCCACGCAATCGATCCACTTTCTGGACACTAGAGTGATAATAAGCGATGGTCACTGTCATAAGTGTGAAGTAGCCTAGAATTAGTGTTTACCTGTAAGGAGTTAAGCTAAAGGTAACCTGAGAGGTGGACAACTGACCAATGAGAAATTCCTCAGGAGACAAAGGATTTTAAGTTTCAGTTTCTCTCTGGGTCTCTCTCTGCTCACCTCGGCTATGGGATGAACACAGCTATGTCTTTCACTGTAACTATAAGATTCTATCAAGCACTGTAGTCAGTAAGTTTACCTTCTTTTTATCACTTGGAGGGTTCTCAGTGGTGAGTGTTGGCTGGGTGCTTCTTGATATTGTAAGCTTCAGCAGAGATCTCAACAGTGGGAGAAAGTTGCCTCGGGGGAGAGGTTTGGTTTCTGAATCCTTTTGTTGATTATAGTAGGTGCTGTTCTATTGATGGTTATAAGGGACTTATTCCTTTCTTTTTTTCTTTTATTAAAATCTTTCTTTTAAGAAGCTGACTGCTTGTTTTCCATTGTGTAAGATCCTGTTTTTGGATCGTGCACGTCTCGCAGGATCAGGCGAGATTTGTTTTTTTTATTCTCTCAAGCTTTCCAGGGAAGGAAGAAGTTTGGGGGGTTAGTGGAAAGGGAAAGAAGGGTCCCAAACTACCCTAAATTGAGTTTGGTGGTGGCAGCAGTTAGTTCCAGACACAGAAGAAGTTGTGTTCTGGAGAAAAACATTTTAACCCAAGCTGGTAAAATAAGCTTGGGAGGAGGGGGTATTTCTTTTTTCATGCGGGTCTCCACATCTGTACCCTAGAGTTCAGAGTGGGGAGGCAATCCTGACAGTCACATAAACACCACAATATACCAGAAACCTACTGACTACTATACTTACCTACATTCCTCCAACTTCCATCCAGGACACACCACACGATCCATTGTCTACAGCCAAGCTCTAAGATGCAACTGCATTTGCACCAATCCCTCAGTGATAACAGTCAACTCTGTGTTTTTGCGGAACCATGACGCAGTAAGTAGCCTGTCTGACTCATGAAAGAACCCGCCCCCCTCACCCCACCATCAGTCTCTGAACCAAAACCAAACAGAGAAAAGGTGTGCAGAGAACAGTGAAGGGCATTGGGAGACACACCTTGACCCCTCCGGACAAGGTGACAAGATTAAGACATCTTTGTTTGCATACAGAATGAAGAACAGAGAACTCCCCTAGCCTCATCTGCATGGAAGATGAGACAGGGATTAGTATAAAGAATGAGGAACAGAGAACCACACTGAACTCTGGGACCTGAAAAGCAGGGACGCACTGCATCATGGGAATCCCTGCTCCAGATACCAATTAACCTACACCTGCACACAGTCAGCTCAGCAATTATCAGACCAATTCTAGTAGTAAATCTTTGATGAATATCCAAAATACTGAAGCAGCCTAGTTCCCTGGTGAGCTCACTGAAAGAAAACACTTCCCATAGCTAAAAGTGATTAGCTCCTATTGTCTAACCTAAAGAAAACCCTTGAGTCATCAGTTTACCAATAAACAAATCTATTGTTCTCCCTGGAACCACCATATTTTCCCTAAAAAACCCACTGCCTGTACCCACGTCAGTGTTCTGATGTATAGACCCAAACTCTGCATCAGTTCCACTGGGACTCCATCTCCTGACTGATCGTGCTGGGGCCTCTGCCTGTCTCCATCACTCAGGACCCTGAGCTACCACCATCATTTGGGAACCCGGCCCAGTTCAAGCTTTATGTAGTGATGAGATCCCCGTCTGTCTCTCTTTCTGTTTTCCTTTCTGCCTCAGGTATTACCCTTTAATAATGAACATTATGTTGGTCTAGGCTCTCTTTGTCTGGTTATCATTATTATTCAATAAATAACCCTTATGGTTAAGTTGGTTGCTTCTCTCTTGCTCTCTGAATTTTAATCATTTGTGTTTTTAGCTTCCTCCATTTACTCTGCAGCAATGCTTCATTTACCTAAGCTAAAGATCCCTGTAGTGCTCAAAAATACTGTGGGGTTTGCTCACTAATGGGTTAGTACCAGTAAAATTGTAACATGAAAGTGGGATAGGGACGTGCTAACCTTGGGGCACATAATGGGGGACAGCGGAAAGTGCTGTCCAATGCAACCTATTGAGATCAGGGGCGCATAAGGGTATCAGCTTGAAAGTGCTGCTTAACCCAGCCCAGTGAGTACAGGGATATATGAGGGGATCAGCTGGAGAGTGCTGATTGACCCAGTCTGCTCAGACTTGCTCTGTTAGTGTGTACGTGTGGGTGTGGGCACGTTCATTTAGTTCTAGGGCTGGAGGAACATAAGCAGTGACATAAGCAGCACATTAATAGAATTAAAGCACCTCCCGCCCCCACAGAAGAGTAACCCTAAAAAATGAGCATACCCCAAAGTTATAGGCACATCTGGTAACATCAGAAAGAGACAAACACCTACAAGATCTCTATCAACCATTCTTAAACCTGCAATACTCACCTGGGGAAGTGAAGAAACAGACGGACAGAGCCAGAAGAGTACCCAGAAGTCACCTTCTACAGGACAGGCCCAACAAAGAAAACACAATGTCACTAGCCATCACCTTCAGCCCTCAACTAAAACCTCTCCAGCACATCATCAAAGATCTACAACCTGTCCTGAAGGACGATCCCTCACTCTCATAGACCTTGGGAGACAGGCCAGTCCTCGCTCTCAGACAGCCCCCCAACCTGAAACAAATACTTATCAGCAACCACACACCACACAACAAAAAGACTAACCCCCAGAAAGGGCAAAGCCTTGGGTGGAAGAGGCAGGGCTGAGAAGGACCAGGACCACCTGCCAGCCTGTCCATGCCGCCCAGGACTCCTGCCCTGGGGTAGCTGCTCCTTTTGGCCCACCCCCATCGGCAGCCTGGTCGGAGGGGAAGGGGAGGAATGTTAAAGCACTGACCCAACAGCGCTGCAAGCAGGGTCCTTTTGCCGCAGCAGTGCTTTAAAGTAAGGGCGTAGGGGTCGGTACAGGCAGCCCCGTTGTACCGGTACGCGGTACCAGCCTGGACTGCCTTACTTTCACCCCTGTGGCGATCACAGCATAGACAGGGAACGTTTTAGTCTGGAAGTTCCTCTGTCAGAAGGGAGAAGGACATGTATTTCCAACCAAGGCAAAAGCTGAGGACCCAGGAGACTAAAGTGTGTGACTTTGCTGGACCACAGAGGTGAAATGCGGGTGTACTTGTCCTGAACTGTGACTAAGGCCTCTTCACTCTAGCAGGGAAAGGTATAATATGTTCCAATGACCAGGAGATGGACGAATTCAGCCTGGACATAAGGGAGACATTTTTAACACTGCATGTAATTACCCATTGGAATTTACCAATAGCTCTGATGGATTCCCCAGCACTGGCAATTTTTAAATGAAGACAGCATGTTTTCCTAAAAGATATAGTCTACTGGGGGGGGATGGGGGGAGAATTCAATGGCCTATGTTATATGGGAGGTGTCGGAGGAAGTGGGAGCACAGACCAGATGATCACTAAATGGCCTTGGAATCTATACATCAATGAATCTACACCCTTCTCGTCTCCTCCCAATGCACTTCACCATTACATATTGCACCCACCCATTAAATCCTGTCCCTATTTAGGCCCCAATCCTGCAAACAGTTATGCTCATGTTTAATGTTATATGCATGCTTAGTTTCACTGAAATCTATGAAACTGCTGATGGGTGTCAAGTTAGGCACTTGCATAGGTGTTTGCAGAATCAGCGTCTTAGTTTCTGAAGACTTTGGGGCAAGGACTGCCTTTTATCATACTTCTGTTCAGCACCTAGGACAGTGAGGCCCAGCTCCTGAGTGAAGCAGTACCACTATAATAGTACAGGTAACAGTAAGCTCTTCAGGGAAGATATTAGGTCTAAGCTTTAGACAGTATCCTGCAAGCAGAGCACAACCTTGATAGGGGTCTTTACGCTATACCATAATAAGTAATAAATAAATAAATCTCTGTCCTCTTAGCAGCATCTTCTAAAAATTAACATATCAGGCTTTGTATCACCTGTAAGAGATGCTCATACCAAATAGGTAAGCAAATCTGCTAGTTAGCTAAGCCAAATTCCCAGACCATTATATCAGAAGTAATTCAACCAATTGCCATCTTTTCTCTACAGCTAATTTGCATGCAATAACTTCATTGATGGTACGAATGAGAAAGCACAGATGATGGATTATTTAGCCCATCATGCCACATGCATAATTTTAAATTTGGGTAATTTTAAATGTTCTTTTATAGTCAAAAATGATATATAGGAGTCAGTAGAAGATGGCAAAAGGGATTGTGAGGCACCTAGAGGATCCAAAAAAGTTCCTTGATTTTAAGTCCCACGAGGTGCAAAACTTTTTAAGTTATAGCCCTAAATGTAGTCAGCTAGGAAGTGTTGAAACCTTACAGTGCTGTTCTTGGAGTCTCTGAGATTCTGCAGTACTTTGCAGTTTTTTCTAAGGCCCTGTCTAGACTTTGAAGAAAGAGGTTCGGATTCTTCCCAAAAAGCTTACTCTACTTAGGGGTGGTACACATCCTATCTAGATTACGTCCTAACATGTTTCTGAACAGCTATTCATCACAGTGTGTTAGCGAACATGTTTTAAAAAGCTACTTCTTTTCCTAGTCCAGACTGAGTTTAAGAAATGGACAGAAGCTTGGCAGAGATTAGGTTATTAATTCCTACCATGATCTTGAGTTTTCCACTCTCTTCAGCTGACTGTGCTGCTTATACTCCAACACATAGATAATGATGTTAAGTAAGGCATTTTTTCTAATCACCTGGAGAATTCCTGCTTATCTCCCCCTCACTGTTAGTAATTACAGTTGTTGTGTTAACCTCTTATTGGTCGGGTACATTACATTCACCCACTAGGTCAGTTACAGATAACTCCCCATATTGATTTTTTTTTCCCTTCTACGTGTCAATATTCTAAACACAGCTATAGATTTCTAGTCTGTAAAAGTGCATTCATTGCCTTTTTCCTGTTAACTGAAGTCACGCTGCTTCTACCTTAATCTTCTTTAGGCCTAAAACTACACTCTTCCACATCTGATTAGTACCTTACCTACAGAAAAAAAATCTGATATTTAATATTATGAACCCTATCCTGTTTCCATTCAGAAGAGGAGGGCAATATATTTTAAAATTAATACAAAAAGTGAAGAGACACATCCATAGCTCAGGCACATAAAATGGAGTGTAATTTACTGTACATTAAATCCATCTACAGTATTTTTAGGCAATCATTTTCTTTACAGATACACCAGCTTCTTTGGCAAGAAACATTCCTATTATACACACTTCATAGAAAGAGTAGTACATTTTATAAGTTGCCATTTAGCAAGTTTTATGGCGAATTCAAAGTGTAGCCTCTATTGAGAATATCACCTATGACTATTTTTCTCATATTCTTAACTAAAAATTTTCAATTTAAACTAAAATGTTACTATTTTTTTTGTCTCTCTCTAAAAAGACCTGATTCAGAAAAGTGCTTAGATGCCTAATTTAACTACTGGCTTAAATCCCATTTAAGTCCATGATTTTGCCTTTAGGTTTTCACAGAACTGAAGATAGTCTCTCTGTTTCATCTTTCCATAAAGTAGCCTGCTAACACTTTACAGGGACATACTGGTGTCTGGAACTACCTTAGAGCAAGCTGGGACAACCCTGGTGGCTCCGACTTTGTAGAGGCCATGATGAAAGAGGAAATTCACTGGGTACTTCTATACAGGGATAAAAGAATGTTAGCATGGCTGTGGCTGGCCCGGGTTAGCTGACTCAGGTTTGTGGGGCTTGGGCTGTGGGGCTAAAAGTTGGTGTGGACCTCACTCTTGCAGGGTCCCAAAGCTTGGGCTTCAGCCAGAGCCTGCATGCCTACACAGCGATTTTTAGCCCTGAAGCCTGAGTCCTGAAAGCCTAAGTGAGCTGATCTTGGCCAGCCACAGCTTTTTTAAATCCCTGTCCAGACATATCCTCAGTCTCCCTCCCCACAACGTCATTAGATCATACAAACATGTTATCATCATTATAAAAATACAGCCCTCCATGTGTTTCGCCAGTGCTATCAGTGAACATCTGTATATAGGTACAATAAGCTGCTCAATAAGCAATGTAATCCTGCGTAAAGGCCACTAGAGACTGGAAGTCAAAAGATCTGGGTTTTAATCCTACTGCCACTGACCTGCTTGCCCCTGGGCAAATTATTTCCTCTCTAAATAAGATGAGGGAGACTTGTGGCACCTTAGAGACTAACCAGTTTATTTTAGCATAAGCTTTCATGGACTGCTTTCGTGGGCTATAGCCCACAAAAGCTTATGCTGAAATAAAAATGGGAAGTAGCTGAATGAAGTTCAGTGTAGCTGATTTTAAAAGAAAGGCTAAACATAGATGATTAACTATTTTGGAGTAAATTCAGTGGGGTACTCAGCTAAGGAAAGGGGTTCTTAATTCATATAGAGAAGACACATTTGCAGGCGAAATAGTAATAGGCATTAATTCTCATCATATCAAACGTAATTACTTACTCAGTTTTTATAATTTAATATTTGAAAGACTTGAGTTTTTAAAGCATTCATGAAACACACAGATCTACTCTCCTACTGTTAGAATGTAGTAAGCCTGGGCCATACCAGCCACCTGTTTTTAAAAGAAAGCCCCACACCAATTTCTCTAGAAGAAGGTATGATGCTGCTCTACATTTTTAATCACCCCTTTGGAGTTCATTTCTTTACAAAACGATTTCAATGAAACGCTATATCATCAGATGTAAAATGACACTTTCAACAAAAAACACTGGCATATGGGGCCAAGTACTCAACTAGTGTAATTTAGCACTGCTCTGTTGTCTTCAATGAAGCTCCTGGTACACTGATTTAGATCAGATGAAGATCAGACTGGTAATGTCTATTGGCTAGACTGTGATATGCTTACTCACACTAAGGGTACGGCTATGCTACCCACCTGATTAGCGGGTAGCGCTCAACGTATCACGGATCGATTTATCTCATCTCATTTAGACACGATAAATCAATCCCTGAATTGACATCTGTACTCCACCTCGGCAGGAGGAGTAAGTAGAGTGGGTGGGGGATAAGCCGCGGTTGACCCACCACCATGGAGATGGCCAGGTAAGTCAAATTAAGATACTTTGACTTCAGCACAGCTGAAGTTGTGTATCTTAGTTCGAACCCCCTCCCTAGTGTAGCCCAGCCCTAAGTAATACCTTACTCTACAAGTAGCTCCATTCACTCCAGTTGGACTAGTCCTGGATTAAGTTACTATTCAACATGAGTAAGGCTATCATAGTTGAGGTACCTAATAAGATTTAATAACTATGTTACCAAACTGAAATTCTGCTTGCCTTATACATTCAAGTCGTGTTAGTGAGGTCATCAGGATTATTCTCTCATGCAGAGGTAGCAAAACTTGGCCCTTCATATATTTAGCATACATTATATGTAAATACTTGTTTTTCTGACCATTCATTTATAGGACTACATTATTTTTCTTCAGAATAATCCATGGTGGACGTGAGGGTTCGCGGCCCTTCAGGCCGGTGCAGCACGGCCTATGGGTCAAAGTCAATAGTTGCCCCTTAGCTTGGGGCAGTACAGCCTGGCGGCCAGAGTCAATAACGACCCCTTTTTTCGAGGCGGTATGGCCTAGCAGCCCAAGTCAGTAGTAGCCCCTCGGCTTGGGGCAGTATGACCTACCAGCCAGAGTCAGTAGTGGCCCCTTGTTCCGGGCGGTATGGCCTAGCAGTCCAAGTCAGTAACAGCCCCTTGGTTCGGGGCAATATGGCCTAGTAGCCAGAGTCGGTAAGTACCCCCGTATTGCAGGGCAGCACGGCCCAATGGCCAGAGTCAGTAATGGCCCCCTCGGTCTGGGGCAGTATGGCTCAGTGGCCAGAGTCAATAAGCGCCCCTGTGTTGCAGGGCAGTAGGGCATAATGGTCAGAGTCAATAGAAGTGGGGTTGCCCATGTAGGGGTGTGGTGGCCTAGGCAGGGGGGCCGGGGCGCACCCACCTCCACCAGGCCCAACCCAGGGCCCTAACAGTGGCTCAGTGCCTTGCCACTGACTCAGCGGGGAGGTCCCACCGAAACATGCTGAGTCTCACTGGGGCGGGAGGTACCACTCCACCGCCCTCCCTGGGTCACTTCCTACTGGTTCAAACGAAGGGGTCTCCCAGCTGGCTCTGGCTCCTCTGCAAGCTGGTGGGTCCGTCGTCCCCTCCGGTCATTCCCAGTCTGGGGCTTTAGGCAAGCGGACGTCGGCCTCTGGCTCAGGTTCTGGCTGTGGCTAGTCCTCCGCAGAAGCTCCCCAGGCAGGTCCTCCTCCTCCAGCTGCCAGCCCAGACTGAGCTGAGCTCCCTCCTTTTATACAGCCGGAGCACCTGGAGCATGCCCAGTACTGCGGGGGTGGGACTTCCGCTGCCAGGGCTTCCGGCCTGTCATAGCCTGGGCTAGTGCGGGGCTGGTCTGCCCCGTCACAGTGGGTTAAAAAAATGTTCTACATATTTTCACCAAGTTGCTACTTTCTAGGCATTCCCTGAACAGAGAGTGCCATGTATTGGTGAATACTACAGGATGAACATATAATTCACTACCATCAGACTCAAAATGGACAAGAAAATGAGGACCATGAACCAGATCTTCAGCAGGTGTAAATCAACATTTCCATTGAAGTAAGCAGAACTGCACTGATTTGCACCAGGTAATGATCTCCCCCTCTCTCCACTCTTCTAAAAATCTGACAACCAAGTACATTTACTGAAGGTGCTATTTATGGATAGGAATAGCTCATCGAATATGGTATACATGTCACATAAGGAAATGAAAATGTGTACTTCGTGTGCTATTTTCAGACATGAAAAAACTGACTCTGATTGAATAAGAACCTTTTAACATATGGCCAGGAGGGAAAAATAGTTTAAAATGCTCCAAACTGCATGGTAGTTGTAATTAGTTGGTTGCAACAGAATTAAGCAATTCACAATTTAGGAAGTTTTCATAATTTTCATAATTTATTCTTTAACATTCCTCAAAAATCCACACACCCACCCTTTTTTTTTAACTCAGCCTTTCAAATACAGTCAAACCAATCTAAGGGAAAAAAATGTATACAACACAGGAAGCCAACTCTCTGTCTTTCCTAAGCGTACCAGTTTATCTGCCTGGCAGGACAGTGAAGCTAATTGAAACTGCATTACCACCGTATGTGTAGCTGTTAGAGCATGAATTTAGGAACAGATCTTGTCTTAAGGCAACAACTCACAGGTCACAGTAGCTTCAATTAAACATCAAAGCAATCCTGGGATTACAGAATGTCTTAATTCTACAAATCAAGACCAATACTTGTATATTCAGAGAGGCCAACATTCAGAGATGAATCTAAGTGAGTCTTTGTAATTGTATATACAGACTGAGTCATGCAATTTACACTTTATCCCAGCCCCCAACTGCGCATGCGAAATCAGCTTGGACTTCTTTAGACTCACATTTAGCTGCTGTATCACTCTATAACTTTACTCTTCATTTCACCTCATCTAAAGAAATGTATCTGGTGTAATGCACATGTCAAAGGCCAACAAAGTAGTGTAGAAAAGAAACCTACCAACAGGAGACAGTAACAACAGTAGAAAAAAAGGGTATGAAAATAGAATAGGCTTTCTCCTAGTTTAAATTATGCTTTCCCTTCTCAGGGCTTACTGGCATGTAAATTACTTCACCTTACAATCCCTTACACATCATTAAATCCTTGAATCATCAACAGCTGCAGGCAGGCAGACCCCAGAAATAGCTTACCTATCTGGAATTCATGTAGTACTCAGGTCTAAGTAGCTGTAAATAGGTACAAGGGAATTTAACTGAATGCCAGAGTGTATAATTTAAATAATCTTTCACACACCCTCTGCATTTGACCCCACATAATGGGGATAATAGTAAATCACCAACTAAATATGAGCCGACTATGTAAAACTGTTGCCAAAAAAGCAAACGTCATTTTGAGATGTATTAGCAGGAATGATGTAAGCAACACATGACAAGTAATTCTTCCAGTCTACTCAGCCCTGATCAAACTTCAACTGTAGTATCGTGTCAAATTCTGGGTACCACATTTCAGGAAATATGTGTACCAATTGGAGAAAGTCCAGAGGAGAGCAACAAAAATGACTAAACGTCTAGAAAACGAACTATGTGGAAAGATTGAAAAAAAACTGAATTCATTTACTCTGGAGAAAAGAAGACTGAAGGGGGACATGATGATAGTCTTCAAATACATAAAAGGTTGTTATAAAGAAGAGGGTGATAAATTGGTGTGCTTATCCACTGAGGACAGGACAAATAGTAATGGACTTAAATTACAGCAAGGGACATTTAGGTGAGACATTAGGTAAAACTTCCTAAATATAACGGTAGTTAAGCACCAGAACGAATTATCGCATTAGTTGTAGAATGTCCATCAGTGAAGGCTTTTATGAACAAGTAAGACAAACCCTTATTAGGGATGGTCTAGATAAAATTTAGTCCTGCATCAGAGCAGGGACTGAACCAGATGACCTATGAAGGTCACTTCCAGTCCTACATTTCTCAGATTCTATGAATCAGACTGGATCCTGAGATTTTGTTGAACGGAGACTTTACACATTCAGTGGATTTAGGAGGGGGAACTGACTTCTTCTCCAAAGCATTTCCCTCTGCCACCAAGCATCACTTTGGTCTTGCCTTTGTGTAATTTGAGCCATTAGCTAGACAGACAGGAGGGTCAAATCCTGTTCACATCAATGGGAACTAGTCAATGGGTCTACTTGCATGAGTAAGGTGAGTAAGATTTGGGCCACACATTTCTGAAGGTAGTGGAAAAATTCTATACAAAGCTTCTTCTGAATTGAATGGACCTTAGACTTTTGTGCTTTTCTACATTATCTCATGTCCACTTTTTTCCAGGCACTTTTAACCTCCCTCCCTCCACACTATTACCAATCGCTATAGATATATTTCAATACCCACAGAAGAGTCAGAGTTAATTTTAGAGAGGATATAGCAGTTAACCCTGGGTGAAAATGATAATTGATTTTGTAAAAAAAATTATTGAAGAAAGATAGAAAAGCCAAATTCTCTCTGCCAGATGATACACCACAATTACTTGCAGTGAAATGACAGGGCCAGATAATCAACTGATGTAAATCAGTAGTTCCACTGAAGTTAGAAATGTTAATTTACACAGCCATAAATCTGACCCAGGAGGTTTTCAGTACAGTTCTGTCCACTTGTAAGGTCCCACTACAGACTACTATATTTGTTGCCATACCTATAGTCACTTGTGTTCATAGTTATAATTAGCTTTTTCAGACAGTCTTAATTTTGGTTCTTCAATGTCAATTAATTAAAAGAATAATTAATAGGTAAGATTGGATGGATCTCACCAATTTATTTTGAGGGCTGCAAAAAGGGTTTGCAAACCTAGTTTCAGTTTTCGAAGCTCAGTTTCCTTTCATTTAATGCCATGGTTTCTATCAAGAGAAATTCAGTGTTAAAAATGAAAACATGTTTTTTTCTAGCTATAGGAAAATCTTGTGCTTTTAGTGACAGAAGTGAACTCTCTCTCCCTCAAATCCTCAATATAAAGAAGCTGGGCTGCCAGAAATGGGAGCACTGTATGACTGTAAATATACTCTGCCAAATTAAGTCCTAGGCTACCATGGGCTTTCATTGACAGTCCCAAGAGCAGTCTGCCCAAATGAAAGTAGGCACAGACTTTACTGGCCAGGCAAGAGGTGTGTTCAACCCCACTCATTCAGAATAGCCCATACGTAGTCTCTTCTGCCTCTAAATTTCAATTGTCCTCTCCTAGTAAAACCCCTGGGGAGAGCAGAGGCACAACTACTGCTTATCCTTTTCATGAGGGAAATCTCCATTGTTCAGCTGACCTCACTGACATAGAAAGGACCTGCATTTACAAACCCTCCCCCAGTGGAGGTGAATCAAGCTAACACCACATTCTTATTGTAATATTTATTCTAATAGGGATTCTAACTTTTAAATTTTTGCAGTAGCATAAAACACTTTTATGCTATAGTGTCACATACACATGCTAGAACAGTGTGTATACTTCGTTAGTAACCAACACTGAGTGCCAGTGGCACATGTGAAGGTACAACATAGAAAGTTATTGTCAGTGAAAATCATCTGGTGGCAGTGAGATAAGGCAGCAATATTACTCTGTTGTCAAAATTACATTTAGTTCTGCTTGAAAGAAATATTCCAACTGCTAGTAAAGGGTTTTTGCTGCCGTTTTTCTAGGAAATTTTAATGCATTGGAGCATGCAAATTACATTTTTGCTATGAAGTTGTTATTATAAAAGCTATTTGAGTTCAGCTGAGGCTCTGAAGTGAATAGACACATTATTTTAATGAAGCCAGTATTGTTTTCCATGTTTACTTCAGACTGTTGTCATGAATATATCTGTTTCACTCTAAACAGGCAGAGAAAAATCATGAATTACTACAAAGAGTGCATATGAAGATCTTTTGCTCCAAAATTTCATTTTTTCTTTTAATGCTGGATACTAAATCTTGAGTTTATATTATATAATGATACTCTCAATTTAGTGTTCAGTTTGGGATTGATTAGGCAATCAGAAATTATGTCCTAAATCTTCAAAAGCGACTAGTGATTTCGTGCACAGCAATTTTTAAGAATGGTCTCCATCCTGGGGTGCCCAATTTAAAAGAAACCTTGATTTTCAGAGGACAGATCTCATTGGAAATCAATCTCCTTCAAAGTGACCCAAAATAAGGTACCCCAGAATGGACACATCCCTAGTAAGGCACTCCAAAAGGGAGACATCCACATCAAGTCACTTGTGAAAAGGTGGGTTTTTACTAGATCCTGGACCAATTACACTCTGAGAGTAGGGCACAACTTCATTTCAGGTGAGAGATCTGTTTTTGTGATTTGCCCTTGGAGATTCATGGAACCTGAGCATTTTGAGGGGTCTGAGAAAGACTATTATTCCCATGAAAGGTGATTTTATTTATAATTTGTTAGAACTTTATGATAATTTTGTCCTCAGCTATCTATGAAGTTGCCTCTACACATCCTTTCCTCCTGCTTCTTTATCACAAAGCACCTTAGCTTGCAGACAGTCTGCAAACAAAACGAAAGAGAAGTCGTATGTTGTAGCAGTGCGAGACACAAAAGGTTTATTGCCTTCGCCAATGCATATACAAATTCTTGAGCAGGAGATTTCTTATGAATTGACAGATTCATTAATCCAAGTGTCTTTGCTTGGTGGCTGATTAGAATGCTTCTTATTATGAGGAAATGTATACTTCTTTGCAGAAAAATGGGTCAATTCCAACTCAGTTATCTATGGCTATGTCTACACTACCGCTGTAAGTCGACCTATGTTATGCAACTCCAGCTATGTTATTCACGTAGCTGGAGTCAACGTGTCTTAGGTCAAGTTACTGTGAGGTCTACATCACAGTAACTCTTTTCATCAGGGGTAGACTACAGGGGTTGACTGGAGAGTGAATTGCTGTCAGTTTGGCAGGCTTTCACTAGATCAGCTAAATTGACCACCAGTAGATTGATCTCAGTGTGTCAATCGTGGCTGTAGTATAGATGTAGCCTATGTCTGTGACAGCAGGGCAGCATCTGGAAGGAACAAACATTAAGTCTTCTCTACTTGAGTTTCAGCCATTATCACTCACTGAAGTATTGGAGGAGTTGGATGAATTCTGTACAACACCCTGTGATTTAGATCCACATCTTTCCAGGCTGGTGAAGATATATTAGTCCCAAATTAAGCAGGTCCCTTTTCCCTGGCTAAGGTAACAGGGGCAGTTCTAAAACAATCAGGAATTTGTTGGAACCAATTAAGGCAGGCAGGCTAATTAGGACACCTGTAGCCAATTAAGAAGCCGCTAGACTCAATTAAGACAGACAGGCTAATCAGGACACCTAGCTTAAAAAGGACCTCACTTCAGTTTGTGCAGTGTGTGCCAGGAGCTGGGAGCAAGAGGCACTAGGAGCTGAGAGTGGGAAGGCATACTGCTGGAGGACTGAGGAGTATAAGCATTGTCAAACACCGAGAGGAAGGTCCTGTGGTGATGATAAAGAAGGTTGGGAGGAGGCCATGGGGTAGTAGCCCAGGGAGTTGTAGATGTCATGCAGCTGTTACAGGAGACACTCTAGACAGCTGCAATCCACAGGGCCCTTGGCTGGAACCCAGTGTAGAGGCCAGGCCCAGGTTCCCCCATCCCTTCAACTCCCTACTTGACATAAAAGGAGTTGATCTGCACTGTGAGTCATATCAGAGGGGAAGGTCTCGGGCCTGTCCCCAACTCACTAGGTGGGATAACAGAGGCTGCAGGGATTGTTCTCCTTTCTTTTCCTCCACGCTTACCAGTGATGAGGTTAGCTGAGTGAATGGTAGGTTTGAGCCAGTAGCCAAAGTGGACAAACTGAGGGATACTGTAAACCTCTGAGGTAAGCAAATCCGCCAGAAAGCGCAGGCCTGACCAAGACATACGAGGAACTTTGTCACAGTGGACAGTGCCCATGCATCCCTTAAGGAGAGCAAAGTGAGTCTGAAGGCAATTCATACGCAGCCTTTCCTCAAGAAACCCTTGGCATTGACAATCTGCTTAACTACTGACCAGTCCGCTATATATGGGAATTCTTGATGGGCTCTATTCTTTCTTGGTTTTGTTGGGGTGCCACAGGGTTTTCCCTAGTCAAACCTCTGCTTCAATTGTATATGATACCACTATGTTAGTGAGGAGGCATGTGCTATAAGGACAGTATATCTGAAAACTTCATCAAGTGGCTGATGGAAATCTGAGCATGAGTAAGAACTCATTGGTCAAGTGTCAGTTCAGATAAGGAAGAGGTGACAGGCTATTTGAGGGAACTATTGGAGCGACTGTCACTGTGATATCCCAATAACTTGAAGATCTCTCAGGTTAAAATGCAAAAAAAGAACAAACTTTATTCCATGGATCTGGTTAGCATCCCTCTAGGATTCTCTCCCTTACAACTTCCCTGGGGGCCCTCTACTTCCTCCTCTTGGCTCCTCTTCCTGGTTTCTTAAAGGAGACACACCTCATAAGGGACATTCCCAAATACTACAGTCACTGGCCAACTCCAACTGAAGGGCTTGCACCTGCTATTTATTTTTCCAGTTTGCAAGAATTTCTGTTACATGGATGAAGTAGCAGCTGAGACCAGGACTGGTCAGACTCTTAGAATAAGTTCTGGGAAATGAATTGATAGAATGCAGGTGAGATTATAAAATGTGCATGACAAATGCAATTTCTCTCATGGATGTCACCATGACATTTGAGCTGCTTGTATGCACACAATATATAAAGCAGAGGTGGGCAAACTACAGCCTGTGGGCCACATTTGGCCCACAGGACCCTCCTGCTGAGCCCTTGAGCTCCTGGCTGGTGAAGCTAGCCCCCGGCCCCTCCCTGCTGTTCCCACTCCCCCACAGCCTCAGCTTGCCGTGCCCCCACGCTCTGGGCAGCAGGGCTTTGAGCTCCTGCTGGGCAGTGAGCTCCTGCCAGGCAGCGTGGTTGGCTCTGGCCAGGGGGCACAGCTATTAGTCCTGGTGCTCTGTGTGGCATGGTAAGGGAGCAATGTGAGGGAGAGGGAGTCCCGGGGAACGGACAGGGAACAGGGAGCAGTTGGGTAGGCTTGGGAGTTCTGGGAGAGCCTGTCAGGGGTGTGTGGATAGGTGTCGGGGCAATCAGGGGACAGGGAGCAGGAGGGGTTGGATAGGGGGTGGTGTCCCAGCGGGGGGCGATTAGGGGCAGGGGTCCC